>JASDQU010684654.1:0-21955 GCA_032191745.1 Picea mariana
TCTGGGGTGTAAATACTTCATGGGGTATAGACACGGCTGAAAGCAAAGAACCTCTGCATCAGGAAGATAATCAGGCTCCACAACCAACAATATCTCCTCAACCGTGAGGAACTACATGACGTACCACATATCATCGGAAATGAAATGACATGTACTATCCATCTAGAGGAGTCTTTCCTACAAATTCACTGATATTCATTACATTATTCCTCAATCAAACATGGAATACTTATCCATAACTCTGGGGCTACCTAAATTTTCTACTAGACTGGCTTCAAGGGTTGACATCAATGACAACCAACCCAATTAATCAACAATATCCCCCTTTGGCATTGATGGCAACACTTTGATGCAATACGCAAGTCATGGTGCTCATGCTCTCCTCGTGACCATTTTTCCCCTTGGAATCATGTCTTTGTGTTGTCTTTCCATGCATTCGACGAATCTCTCCCCCTTTGACATCAATGGAAAAGGATAACTTCCCTTTGGGGCTACTCCCCCTATCTGAACTCTCCTTGTTATCCAGATTTTATGAGTAGAACAAAATGAACACAGATTATTATTATTATTATTATTCACATAGAGACACAAGGAACAATAACATAGATACAATAAAATTGGCTTCTATTCAATAAGGAAATATGATGAAATTGTAAAATGTAGATTGAAAACAAGCTTGCTAGAATGGCAGTGGCTTATCTCTGAGAAGAGATGTGACAATTGTGCTCATTCGAAAGAAGATGATTACAATGAGGCTCTGAAATCATTTTTACAATAAACATGAATTCCAAACCCTATAAATCCAAAAACCTAACTCTAGGAGATGAATTCCCAAAAGTCATGTGAGCCCCGTTGGAGTAAGTTAGTACATCAACTTCCCGAGGTCGTAACTTTTTCATACAATCTTTGTTTTAGGCATACGATAGCTAGTTGGAAAGGTCTATATGAGGAATATACATTGTGCCATGAAAATCTAACTTCATATAGAATTTGACTATGGAGAGCCCTAAAAACGTTGTTTAGAGCTTCAAAACGGTCTTGGAAGTTCAGGACACGAAAACTAAAAAAAATATGCCAAACGAAAAATATTCCAAGATGATATAGTTGGGATAGGTGGGTGGCCATCGATATACACTTGGATCAATCCTCCCCCTTTAGGAATCAATGGTCTCCATTTTGTTGAGTTCCCCCATCAGATGAGGAAATTTTTGCTAAATTTGGCCTTGGGTGAACCATTTGCATTTGTCGTGAATTTGGCCCCAGGTGAACCACTTTCCTTTGTGCAAGAGCCACCTTTCTTTGACAACCCGATAAAGCTAGATCCTTTGATAGAAATTTCCCTTGACATATGTGTCCATGATCTAGTCAGTGGATTCATGTTCCATGCAGTCAGGGTTGAGCTTTGTTGGTGTCAATTGTTCTGCTATCTCTGAGGTGTCCAATAATGGTGGAAAATATGGTTGAAGGAGATCAACATTGAACACTAGGTGACAACCAAGGAAGAGGGGAATGTTGAGATCAAAATAATTATCACTCGCATCCTTGGTGATGGTGTAAGGTCCGTAACAGAGTGCATGAATATTATGATGGGGCCCTGTAAGGCGTTCTTTCTGCAAGTGAAACCAAACTTTGTCTCCCACCTAAAACTTGTGTGGCACCCGGTGTTGATCATGGCATTGCTTGTACTTGGCATTGGACTTCTATAAAATATCTTGAACTTGTTGGCATATGTGCTGGATCCGCTCAATGAACCGAATGAATTTGTTAGCTTCAGTTGGAGCATGTGACGAGTCTTCCTGGGTGGCCACAAAGGGTAGTGCACCAGCCATGGGACGCAATGGTTGAAATCCCAACCCCACCTAAAAGGGTTGTGATTGGTTGAGCTATGTATGGATCTATTGTAGATTTTTTGAACATAGGGAAGACTCTCATCCCATGTGCGGGGGTACTTGGAGTTGTACATGTGCATGATATGCACGATCATCTGGTTGACGACCTCAGTTTGGCCATCCGTCTCGGGGTGGAAGGAAGTGGATTTTGTGAGATTGGTGTTCAACAATGACTAGAGGCTCGACCAAAATGTGTTGAGGAACCGATTGTCCTGATCTGAGATAATGGTTCGTGGGATCCAAAAATGTACCCACACTTACTCAAATAAGAGCTTGGTAGTGGCCTTTGTTGTGATGCTCTTCTTGCAGGAGTCCAGAATCGTCATCTTGGAAAAGCGATAGACAACCACAAAACACTGTCATTTACCTGCTTGGTGGATGGAAGGCTCGACATGTAGTCCATTGAGATGGATTCCCAGGGCTTATTAGGAGTAGGCATAGGAGTGTACATGCCTTGCTTCTTAGTGGTCGGTTTGGAAATAACACAGGCAGTTCAAGACTTGATATACTTGTTGACATCATGGTGAAGCTTCGGCTAGAGAAATTTCATTGAAACACTGCCATTGTATTTTCTATGCCGAAGTGTCTTGTCACCCGATTGTAGTGGGCTTCCCAAATCATCTTCGCTCGCTCACTTGATAGAACGAAGAGATGGCCCAAATGACATAATAGCCCATCCTAAATATGGAAATTAGTGATAGTTGTGTTTGCAGCATGGATAATTTTAAGGATCGAAATTAATATTAAAATGTAGAAACATGGGCTCATCTTACTAGTCCTTAATATGCAAAATGTAAAATGTTTGGCGATAGTTTTGTAAAAATGTTTAAATTTATAAGGATTTTATACAGTTTCTATAAATTTTTGGCGATTTTGAAGGTAAAGTAATTTTATTCTATGGAATTTGGGCAAATAATTTTTAGAAAAAATGGAATTTGGCGAATATTTCTTTTGGGAAAAATCATGGAAAATTATCCCATTGGCGAAATTTAGCCTCTAAAATTTTCCTCGGTTTGCGCCCAACATATGGTAGGTGGTGGAAAAGATAGGATCTTTCTCATAGAGGTGGGGCCATTCGAAGGTCTCATGGCCGCAATATTATAACACTGTGGTGAGTGTTGCGACTAAAGGTCGACTAAGGCAATCAATGACCCAGTTGGTACTTATTGTTTTATACTTGATGTTGAGGTGGAACTGTTGCAAGTATGTAGACCAATTTTGATGGCAGTCATTATGAAATTTGCCTTGTTTCTGCATGAACTGCAGTGGCTTATGATCAGTGTGGATGACTGTCTCCTTCCTAAGAATGCAATGCCTCCACTGGCAGCAGGCTTGCACAATGGAGTACATTTATTTTTGTAATTAGGGTACTTACGGACGACATCTGAAAATGTCTCACTATGATAGGCCATGGGGTGGTCGTGTTGAGTGATAACTGCACCCACAACATAGTCAAAGGCATCTGTCTCGATCTCAAAGGGTTTTTGTAGGTCAAGTAATGAAAGCACTGGGGTTCAGTACAAGCGCTACTTCAGATCATTGAACACTTTCTGTTGGGATAGGCCCCACACAAATTTTTCCTTATCACCACCCCTGGTGACTTGGCTGAGGGCCCATGAAATATGGGAGAAACCCAACATGAACCTATGATAGAAATTGACAATGCCTAAGAAGCTCTGAAGCTCAATGAGCGTGGTTGGGGTTGGCCAACCATAGATGACTTGGATCTTGGTTGGATCCACATCCACACCATGACCATCAAAAATGTATCCAAGGTACTGGACCCCATCCATTCTGAAGGAGCATTTTTCTAGGTTGGCATATAGCTTGTGTTGCCACAGAGTGTGCAGAACCTGTTGAATGTGTTGCAAGTGTTCCTCCCAAGTATTTTGGTAGATGAGGATGTCATATAAATACACCACTACAAAATAATTTTTGAAAGGCCACAAGATGTCATCCATCATCCTCATGAAAGTTTTTGGGGAATTTTTCAAACCAAAGGGCATGACCAACCATTCAAAAAGACCTTATTTTGACTTGAAGGCAGCCTTCCATACATCTGTCTGCTCTATTGGGACCTTATGGTCGCTAGACTTCAGATCAATCTTACTGAAGTATTTGTCCCCCTTGAGATGATCAAGGAGATCATCGATTTGGGGAATTGGGTATCGGTTCCTGACTGTGATTTTATTTAGAACCCAGTAATCAATGAAGAGTCGCCAAGTCTCGTCTTTCTTCTGCACCATCACGACTGGGCTTCCACAAGGTGATGAGTCAGTTCAGATGTGCCCCTTGTGGAGAAGTTCTTGGATTTGACGCTTGATCTCCTCATTTTCTAACTGAGAGAAGTGATAGAATGTCCCATTGGGAAGTGGTGAACCGGGGGTTAGATCGATGGAATGCTTGACTTGACAGTGCAGAGGTACCCCAATAGGTTAGGAGAATATGTCTTTGTATTCTTCCATGACCTTATCCACTTGCTTATGATGCATGGAGAGGTCGGTCATGGAGGCCATGGATGTGGCCACAATCTTTCACTCAATCTAAGAGAGAATCAAGAAGAATACAAACTTCCCAGTCTGTGAGATGACCTTCTTGCATTTCTTGGTAGATATCAAGAAAATGACACTAGGTGGGACTACCTCAGGTATCCTGTACAATTTCCTGTTCAAAGTAATAATAACACTACGGGGCCTAGACTCATATACAACATGACATTTCCATAAATAATGTTGGCCCAAAAGAACATCACAAACTTCAAGGGGAGGAACATCACACAATACCTCATCTTTGAAGGGCTTTATGTCATACGACAGGTGACACTATTGGTTGACATGAAGATCGCTTCTTGGCGGAGCCATCCAGTGGTGTAGAGCTGCAGGTGAGGGGTTGTCGGAAAGTCTAGCTGCTTGATGACCTTTCCGAAGATGAGTTTCTTCTAGCTACCCCCATAGATGATTTTAGGGGATAAATTTTTCAAATGGGCTAGTTTTCTATGTTTTTTCCCAAAACAATATTCACCAATTTCCATTTTTTCTAAAAACGATTCGCCCAAATTCCATAGAATAAAATTATTTTTCCTTAAAAACCACAAAATGTTAATAGAAACTATATTAAATCCCTAGAAATTTGAATAATTTTACAAAACTATCGCCAAACATTTTACATTTTGCATATTAAGGACTAGCAAGATTAACCCAGGTTTCTACATTTTAATATAAATTTCCATCCTTAAAATTATCCTTGGCTACCGTAATCAACAATGAAGTGCAGTGGAGTGCCTTTCACCCACATATGTGAATAAAAGAGGTTCTTTCCTTCCTCTGTATCATCAAGTTCACCAGGATGGATCCTGGTGGTAGCAATAGTGGCAGTAGATTCCACGTCAATGATCTGTCTCCTTTTTTTTGGTTTTGACTCAGAGTCAAAACCTACATCTGATTCAAAAGATTTTACCTAAACCACCACTGACTTCTTTAAGCGACAATCAATAGTGTTATGCCAGGGGCTCTTATGGAAGTCCCACCACTTCCTGGTATCTTTCTTCATCTTTACATTGTCCTTCTTTGCTTGTGGATTAGACTGGTTGTCCTGAGGCTATCCATATTTTCTCTTTCCTTTGTTCTATGGGTTGGGGCTACCCTTTCTCTACATCTGCTGTGAGGGGTTCCCAGACCCAAACGACTGTGTCTTTTGTTTAATCTTCTGCTCGATTTTGATGGCATAACGATAGGCCACACCCAAGGACGAGATGTACAAAAAATCCATTTCTACCTAGATGTATCTGTGCAGACCACCATGATACTTGAGCACCATATTTCACTCATAATATTTGATACCCATATTGGTGCGCAAGGTATGGAAGATATTTGTGAACTTTGGCATTGCTTGGTCCATTTCCTGCTGTAGTGTGGTCCATTTTGTATACAGGTCGTGATAACTTCCAACAGGGTAGTATTGTTCCTTAATAGCATCCGTGAAGGAATCCCACGTGAGTGCAACTATAAGTAAAGAAATTTCCTCTATTTCCTTTTTCTCACATAAATTATGCCACCAATATTTGACATGGGGAATGGATTTGAGGAGCGCAAAAGTAATATTGTCTCTATTTGAAAAGTTATGGACAAAAAAATACCCTTCTAGAAGATTCAACCATTTGTCTACAACATCTGTGTCTATCTGACCTTCAAATATAGGAATATCAAATTTTATTTGTATCTTGAAGGGGGCGGTGCCTCCGCTTGAGGAAGATATGTCTCATGTTGGTAGCCTTCGAAGGATCTGTGCGAAATTATCCATCATCTCGTTCGTTTGTTGCATGAGGGCTTCCTCAAACCACAATTTGAAAGGATCTTTTATCTTGTCATATTTATTTTCTCCCACCATAGAAGGTCTCTTGGGTGTGCGAGAGCTTTTGTCCTCAAGAGAAACAGGATCGAGACCCAACTCTTTGTACTCTGACCTTGTTGGGGACATGCACTAAGAACGACAAGGAGCAGACTGCTCTGATACTATTGATCCAAATTTTTTGAGCATAACGAAATGGACACAGATTATTATTATTATTCACACAGAGACACAAAGAACAATAACAAAGATACAATAAAACTCGCTTCTATTCAATAAGGAAATATGTTGACACTGTAAAATGCAGAATGAAACAAGCTTGCTAGAATAGTGGTGGCTTATCTCTGAGAAGAGATGTGACAATTGTGATCATTTGCAAGAATATGATTACAATGAGGTTCTAAAATCCTTTTTACAATAAACATGCATAAAAAACCCTATACATCCAAAAACCTAACCCTAGGAGATGAAGTGCCAAAAGTCATGCGGTACCCGTTGGGGTAAGATAGTACATCAACTTCTCGGAGTCGTAACTTTTGCATACAATCTCTATTTTAGGCGCACGATATCCCGTTGGAAAGGTTTATCTTAGGACTACACATTATGCCAAAAAACTATGACGAGCCCTAAAAATGTTGTTTAGGGCCTCAAAACGACCCCGAAAGTTCAAGACCCGAAATCTAGGAAAAAACTACCAAACTGAAAAACTCCCAAGATGATCCAGTTGGAATAGTTGGGTGGCCACTAATATCCACCTGGATCACTTTGGAGTTGCTCCCTTGTAACACCTCGGGTTTTGAACCCCCACTATAAATAATGTATTGTTACAATGTTGAGAGGCCAGAGTGCCCAAACAATTATTAAAAGGCCAATGTCCCTAGGAAATGTAATGTTTTGATCATTATTAATAATAAATACATCGCTGGCTGCTAGATGGACAAGGACTAGAGTTATAGGGGGCTATGATTCCACAAGAGAGGGGGGCTTGAGGGGATGAATGCTTATTTCCTATTTTAATTACCCTTTTGTCTAAGGGAGTGGATAAGTTACGTGATCTTCTTAGGGGAAGCCAAGAGGTTCTTGATTCCCCACGAAATACTTAAAACCGCTCACAGACTGTTTGGNCCTTCATTTGTTTATGCGTTCATTCACTTCCTCACTCGTTCATTCACTTTATCACTCGTTCATTCATCTTTTCCTTACCTATCACTCATTGATCCATCCTCATCCACGTCTTGTCTTGGGAAAGGGAAACAAAATTCCAAAGAGTAGCCATGGTATTGTTGGCTGTAGTGGTCGCTGGTGTAATCCAACCATGACTTGAGGCCTGCATTTTTGAGATGTGTTGGCCTGTGTCCGGCTTTGTTCATAGCTGCGAGTCCTGAGAGTTCCAACATTGAGAGTTCAAAGCTGGATCCATGGAAGGAGAAGGAATGCTTGAGGGACCACGTGGAAGAGAAGGGTGGAGGTCCATTCTCTTGGGTGGTGTAGGATGGGTAATTGTGAGCTAGGTACTTGGATTGCTGTGAGTGCTGGGAAATCCTGTGAGAGCTTGGGTGTTGACTAGTTTGGGAAGCCAAGTAACACTCTGGAACCTTTCTTGTAGATTCATAGCCATGGCTCAGGGGTGACACTGTTGTTGAGATTTGGAACAATAGTGTCTACGGTTGGGTGGAACGTCCTTTGTCTACACCCAATTGGTGTCATCTTTTATAAAGATAAGTTCTCTCTGTTATGGTATTAATTATCTATATATGAATGTATTTCGTTGTGTATTTATTGATCGTTTAATTGAATCTTTAGAAATGCATGCTTGTTGATTATTGCTGTGCATGTCGTTAGATATTTTATTTTATGCGTCCTTATTAATTTAAAAAGGTATCGGTAAGAGAAAGAAGTCCTAGGGTGGGATTGAAGGTGGCGTACCTAGACCTATGGGTGGTCGGGGTGTGTTACAAATTGGTGTCATAGCTTCTGGTTGAAACACCGGGTTGGTATGGGTCGGGTCTATTGGTCATAGTCTTGTGGTTGAGATCGAATTCTAACCGTGAAGTTGAAAATATCAGGAGGAATGGTGCTGTAGAATCTACGCAAGAGATAGAACGTCAAAGATCCCTTGTAAGGATTTGAGGGATCATGACCGTCCCTTTTGAATTTGGGAGCGATCGCCACTATGGGATCAAGAGATATCCAAGATCGTTGGATCGGAAGGCAGGTGAACAAGGTTCATCCGATGAGGGCGAAGCAAAGTTTAAGTCACAACTGTCAGATCTCATTGGAGAGAAATCAACATGGGGAGGCATTGCGGGGATCGGAAAGAAAATTAAAGTTTTTGCAAGTTGTGAGCCTGCAATCGCTCAGGATCGTTAATTTTGCTAGATCAATAGATCAATGGTGGATATAGATCCCACTACAAATGAGCATCTTCTCTTTGTGGAGATCGGCAAGGAAATTACAGAGTGAGTGAGTTGAGTCTCTGCAATAATTCGTGGTTGTTGATCTTCAAGAAGGGGACACGTGTAAGGTGATCTCATACTTCAAGAGGAAGCAAGAAGAATTTGAGTGAGTAAAGGACTCCTGAAGCCCAAAGCTCCGAAGAGCCGGAGTAGATCCAGACCGTTGATTGAAATGGACACATGGCAGGAGATCATGCAGTCTGATGAATAACCACTTCGAAATAAAGATGGATGTGAAAAGCCAGAACTCTCAAAGGTCCGAATCCCAGAGTTCATTTGGACCTTCTATCAACAAGGACACGCGGCGCGAGGTCTCTCACTTTGGATACTTAGTACTCTGGAAGGTTTTGCAGAGAGAAGCACTAGGGCAAGAACTACTCGAAGTCCCGAAGTAATTGAGGACTATTGATCTCAAATCAACAAAAACTGTTGATCTTTGCAGCAGTATCTCTTGAAGTCTCGAAGTCCATGGTTAATATGGACCATCCGATAAGGGAGACACATGTCGCTAGATTGGCCAGTTCAAGATTTCAGAGTTTGGGAGAATTGGAAGTGTGCTAGTGTGGAAACTCTCGAAGCCCAAAGAGCCGAAGTGGCGGGGCATGATGACATCAATTGGAGGTGATGTGGACCCCAGAATGCAAGCGTAAACTATTCCAAAGCCTGAAATTTTGAAGTGACGTGGCTCATGGATGTCACCTAGGATGATGTGGACACATGTGATGTGTGCCACGTGTCAGTGAGTTTTGAACTCGTGGAGGATTGAAATTTAAGTTAGAATGTGACACGTGTCACTCGCCTGATTGGGCCACATGTCTGCTTCTAGTATTTCACCACGTGGCAATATATCTTGTAGTTCGGAGACTAGGCACTTCGGAGGAAAAATATGTGATAGTTTGTGTTGGGTCGAGAACTCCCGAAGGCCAGAGTACATATCAACCATTGATCCCAAAAGACACGCGACAGTAGATCTCGCAGCAGTACGGAGGATCGACACTCTGGGAGAAAGTGAAGGCGGAGAATTTGAAACTCCCGAAGTCCGAAGAGCCGAAGCGATTCACAACCATTGATCTGTGAGAGACACGCGTCGATGAATCGTTGACTTTGGGTGAAAGTACTCCTGGAGAAAGTGAAGGTGGATAGTTTGAAATTCCCGAAGCCCGAAGAGTTGAAGCAATTCATAGTCATCGATCTACGGGAGGACATGCATCAACAGATCGTGAAATTTGGGTGAAAGCGTTCTGGGAGGAAGCAAGCGGGGGAAGTTGAGACTTCTAAAGGCCAAAGTCCTGAAGTGGACTAGAGATGTTGATTTGAGGTGGTTGCGTGGCGCTTGATCTAGAACTTCAGGTACGGAGTATTCCGAGGGAAAGTAGAGGTCGAAAGTGTCGAACTCCCGAAGCACGTAGCCCCGAAGTGGATCTCGATCGTTGATCGTGAATGAGGATGAGGACGGTTGATTTGGTCATGGCTGAAGGTTCTGAAGTTGCGAAGTGCCAAGAAGGATTTGGCCGAGGTTTCGAGCCGTGGTCACCTAGGGAAGTGGTTTGAAGGGAGTGCCTGTGTAGAATTAAATTCTGTATTGGCTAAGAGATAACATGGAAGTGTTATACGGTGCAGATTGATACATATATGTTCTTCATGAATTGATGAGAAAAAGGACCTGTAACATGGTTTGGAAAATTTTGTTTATCATATGCATAATTCTAACAAAATGGTCACTTGCACATTTTGCAGAATTAAGAGATTAAACATATCAGCTTGGAATGAATATTCAAGATATGGGAGAAGTTGAGGAAGCCTCTAGCCATGAGAGAGAGGCCGAAGGCCAAAATACCGGAGTTGGTAATGTAGAGACAGAGTCCAATGGATGCAAGGGAAGAGGAGAGAAAGAAACACTAATAGAAATTGTAAGAAGCCTGAAAATAGAAGTGTAGAGCTACAAAGCAGCCAATGAGAGAATCATGAGAGAGAAAAGTCAGATAAATTATTGAGTGTTGTAGAGCTTAAATCAGTTGCAGAGGCAAATGAAGAAGGGATCAAACTCAAAACAAGAGGAAGAGAGCAGGTTTCTTGAAAGAAGAGAGGATCGTGGAAGAGATGGCTATTCAGGAAGTGTCAGTAGAAATCATAGACACCACTCACCTCCTTACTCGGAAAGAAAGTTTTATGCATCAAAAGATTCCATAAGCAATCCATAGGTGTCTCATGTTAGGTACCAGAGAAGGAGGCATGAAGTGGACAGTTTGCAAGGAGAGCTGAGGAAGCTTAAGCCACCCTCCTTTGATGGTGAAAAATAAAGGGAATATGATGTCAAATCATGGTTTCTTGGACTCAAGAGGTATTTTCAATTGCATAACTATTCATCAAAACTAGAAGCCAGGATTTCCACCTACCATTTACACGGGAAAGTTGCAATTTGGTGGGATCAACTGAAGCAAGTTGAACATATTAATGAGAGTAGGATCACTTGGAAGCGGTTCAAGAATTACTTCCAGAAGGAGTACCTCTCAGGGATTTCTATGACAAGAAAATGTAGGAGTTATTTGAACTCAGGATGGAAGCATGACTATGGTAGAATATGTGAAGAAGTTCTTGGGATTGTTAAAATATGTCAGGTCCATTGATGATGAGAAGGTGAAAATACAGAGATTTCTAATTGGATTGCCAACCTTTTATAAAAAAAATATTAGGTATGATAAGCCCAAGACCTTGACTGAGGCCATCGGGAAGGCTAAATAAATGTATGAGCAAGGACAGGGAAGAGAATCCCTACAGAAATATTGGAAGGATAAGAAGAAGGAGAAGTCTGGTCAGAGGAGGAAAAGATTCAAACCTCCCTTCATTAGGAATGAGCCTAATAGAAATCATCAAGATCAGTATGCTAAGGGTGAATCCAAGAAAGAAGACCCCTTGGGAAAAGGGGAAGACCACCTATCCAATGTTGGGGATGCAAGGAAGATCACATGTACAAGGATTTCCCACACAGAAAGGACAGAGTGAAGACTATGCACAATGTCCAAGAGGCTATAACAGTCGAAGATATGGGAAGAATATATGTAGCTTTAGATGATTGACAAGCAGAGTACCAGTCCAATATGATCGAGGTGGAAGGTAAGATCATAAATCAGCCTGTTTCTATTTTAATTGATTCAGGAGCAAGTCATTGTTACATTGATCCTAAAATAGTGGATAGATTACATTTGGAGAAAAGTGAGCTTGGAAAATCAAGTTTGGTTTAGCTAGCCACTGGAACCAAAAGGAGAATCCATGATATGGTTAGAGGATGTTCTATAAGTATTAATAGTGTAAATACAAATGTTGATCTAAATATCATACCATTGGGGTCTTATGATATTCTTATTGGAGTGGATTGGCTGGACAAGCATCATGTTGTCCTAGATTGTCATGGCAAGACATTTACATGTCTTGATGGAGATGGAAAACATAGCACTATGAAAGGAGTTCTAAGACCCATCTCTATAAGGGAGATTTCAATATTACATTTGAAGAGATGTTTTAGGAAAGGATGTCAATTGTATGCATCTCATGTGGAAGAGCCATAAACTACAAAGGGGCCAAGCCTTGAATATTTCTCGATACTACAAGAATTTGAGGATGTATTCCAAGAAATACCAGGGTTGCCACCAAAAAGGGAGATATATTTCTCTATTGATTTAGTGTCAGGAGTTGCCTCGATGTCATAAATACCTTACAGAATGAGCACACCATAGTTAAAATAATTACAAATGCAGTTGGAGGAATTATTGAAGAAAGGGTACATATGCCCAAGTGTTTCACCTTGGGGAGCACCAGTACTTTTTGTCAAAAAGAAGGATGGAACCTTGAGGCTTTGTATTGAATTTTGACAACTAAATAAATACACTATAGAGAACAAGTATCCTCTACCCAGAATTGATGACATCTTTGATCAACTAAGAGGAGAAAAGATATTTTCGAAGATTGACCTGAGGTCAGGATACCATCACATAAGAATCAAGGAAGAAGACAGTCATAAGACAACCTTTAGGACCAGGTATGGGCATTATGAATTTGTATTGGTTCCATTTGGACTGACCAATGCACCAGTTGTCTTTATGTGCTTAATGAATGGAATATTCAGAAATTATTTGGATAAGTTTGTCATAGTGTTCTTGGATGACATACTTATCTATTCTAAGTCTGAAGAGGAGCATGAACATCACTTAAGACTAGCATTTCAAGTGCTGAGAGAAAATCAGTTGTATGCCAAGCTGAGTAAGTGTTCTTTTTATCAAAATCATATCCATTACTTGGGACACATTATTTCAGAGAAGGGAATAGCAGTAGATCTAGAGAAGATTGAATCCATTAGAGGATGGAAAACACCCATAAATGTGTCAGAAGTCAGATCTTATATGGGGTTAGCTGGTTACTACAGAAGGTTCATAGTAGGGTTCTCTAAGATTGTTCATCCCATCACTTCTTTGCAAAAGAAGGGAACTAGATTTGAATGGACACCTAAGTGTGAAGAGAATTTTAATATGTTGAAGGAATTACTTACTAGTGCACATGTGTTAAAGATTGTTGACCCAAATGAAAGTTTTGTGGTATGTACAGATGCATGTAAGGAAGGACTTGGTGAAGTCCTCACAAAAAATGGACATGTCATTGGTTACGAGTCCAGAAAGCTTAAGGAACATGAGAGGAACTATGCCACGCATGACATGGAGCTTGCTTCCATTGTCCATGCCTTGAGGATGTGGAGGCATTATCACATGGGGAAGAGATTTGAATTAAGGACAAACCACATTGGACTGAAGTATCTCTTTGAACATCCAACCTTGAATGCCAGGCAAACAAGATGGCTGGAATTTTTAATTGAATATGACCTCGATATCAAGCATATCAAAGGAAAAGAGAATAAAGTTGCTGATGCACTTGGTAGAAGAGTGCATCTCATGCATTCTACTGCTGTAAGTATACATCAGTCAAACTTGAAGAGAATAATTTTAGATGATCTTGTTACAAGTCAACATTACCTGTAGGTAAAGGAAAGCTTACAAAAAGGATATGTACAACAAAAAATAAAGGAGTATGAGATAAAGGAAGATGGATTACTCATGCATAAGAATAGAATCTATGTTCTTAGTTCCAGAGAACTGAGGAGTTTGGTATTAAAGGAAATGCATGATGTTCCTTATGCTGGACATCCCTGTTACCAGAAAAAAATTACAACAGTAAGAAGCCAATTCTTTTGGTCGGGAATGAAAAAGGATGTTGTTGATTACATTGCTCGATGTATGGAATGTCATAAGGTGAAGGCTGAGCATAGGCACCCAACAGGTTTGCTGCAACCATTACCAATCCCAGAGAAGAAATGGGAAGTGATAACCATTAATTTCATAACTAAATTACCCAGGACAACAAGGCAACATGATTCAATCATGGTGGTGGTTGACAAATTAACAAAGGCTGCTCATTTTGTTCCTATAAATACAACACATACAATGGATAATATTGCAGAAATTTACATGAGGGAGATTTCTAGGTTGCATAGGATACCTAGGACAATTATCTCGGACAGAGATACAAATTTTACCTCCAATTTCTAGAGGGGATTGTTTAAAGAATTTGGTACAAATATAAGCTTTAGCAAAACATACCATCCCCAATCAGATGGACAAACAAAGAGGTTCAACCGATCAGTAATTGAAGATATGTTGAGAATGTATGTGATGGATAAGCCATCTAAGTGGGAAGATTACTTACACTTGGTTGAGTTTGCATATAATAATGGGTATCAAGCTTCATTGAGAATGAGCCCATTTGAAGCCTTGTATGGTAGGAAATGCAATACTCCAATGAGTTGGGACAACCCAATAGATAGAGTGGTACTTGGGTTGGAGTTGCTCAAGGATATGGAAGACCAGATGGTTATGATCAAGAAGAATTTGAAGGCAGCTCAGGATAGACAGAAAGTTTACGCAGATAAGAACAAGACAACTAGAGAATTTAAAGTAGCGGGGCATGTAATTCTGAAAGTGAAGCTCAAGAAAAGATTTTTGAGATTGGGTGGTTGTACAAAGTTGGCAGTTAGATTCTGTGGTCCATTTGAAATATTCGAAAGAATAGGGCCAGTTGCATACATGCTTGCATTGCCTGCTTCCATGAATGTGCATAATGTATTTCATGTTTCTTTACTAAAGAAATATGTACATGATCCTAACCATGTTATTGATTGGCATCTGATTCAGGTAAAGACATAGGGAGACTTTCAGGTTCAACCAGTGCGGGTATTGGACAGAAAGGTCAAAATGCTCCGAAATCGAGTTATAGAGCTGGTAAAAGTTCAGTGGACCTGCTACGGTCCTGAAGATGCTACTTGGGAGCATGAAGATTCCATGCNGTAGAGTACCCACAACTTTTTGAATAAATTTTGAGATTTTGATCTCTCTTTTATATATGCACTGAGGACAGTGCCAAAATAAGGGGGAGGGGATGTAACACCCCAGTTTTTGAACCCCCATTATAAATAATGTATTGTTACAATGTTGAGAGGCAAGAGTGCCCAAAAAATTATTAAAAGGCCAGTGTGTCCGGGAAATGTAATGTTTTGATCATTATTAATAATAAATACATCGTTGGTTGCTAGACAAACAAGGACTAGAGTTATAGGGGGATATGATTCCACAAGAGAGGGGGGCTTGAGGGGATGAATGCTTATTTCCTATTTTAATTACCCTTTTGTCTAAGGGAGTGGATCAATTACGTGAGCTTCTTGGGGGAGGCCGGGAGGTTCTTGATTTTTCACAAAACACTTAAACCCACCCCCGAACTGTTCGAGGGGTTGGATGATGGCTTGTTCACTCATTTTCTCTTTCGCTCCTTCATTCGCTTATGCATTCATTCACTTTCTCACTCGTTCATTCATCATGTCCTTACCTATCACTCATCAATCCATCCTCATATTCTTCTTGGCTTGGGAAAGGGAAACAAACTATCGAAGAGTAGCCATGGTATTGTTGGTTGTAGTGGTCATTGGTGTAATCCATCCATGACTTGAGGCATGCATGTATGATATGCATTTGCCCGTGTCTAGCTTTGTTCATAGCTATGATTCCTGAGAGTTCCAGCATTGAGATTCTGGACCAGTTGTGTTGGAGCCCTGGAAGGAGAAGGACCACCTGAGGGACTGCGTGGCAGAGAAGGGTGGAGGTCCATTCTCTTGGGTGGTGCAGGATGGGTAGAAGTGATATGGGTACTTGGATTGTTGTGAGTTTTGGGAAAGCATGTGAGGTCTTGGGTGTTGACTGGTTTGGGAAGCCAAGTAACACTCTGGAACCATCCTTGTGGATTCATAGCCCTGGCTCGGGGGTGACACTGTTGTTGAGATTTGGAATAGTAATGTCTATGGTTGGGGGGAACGTCCTTGGTTTGCAACTAGTTGGTGTCATCTTTTATAAAGATAAGTGCTCTCTGTTATGGTATTAATTATCTGTATATGAATTTATTCCGTTGTGTATTTATTTATCGTTTAATTGAATCTTTAGAAGATGCATGCTTGCTGGTTATTGTTGTGCATGTTGTTAGATCTTTTCTTTTATGTGTCCTTACTAATTTAAAAAAGTATCGGTAAGAGAAATAATTCCCACGGTGGGATTGATGGTGGCATACCCCGGTTTGTGGGTGGACAGGGTGTGTTACATCCCCCTATCTGAACTGTCCTCTATCCTCTTGATGGTGCTTCCTCATGTAAATCTATGACATATAAGAATAACATTCAAAAACCATTGTGGGGCAGAAATTATGCCAATTATTTGGTGAAGATACTAAAAATCTTCCCTTAGAAGCGGTTTTGTGAAGATGTCTGAAATCTTCTCTTTGGTCCCAACATACCTAACTCAAATGTTCTTCTCTGCAACCTATTCACTTAGAAAATGAAACTTGATCGGAATGTGTTTCATCTTGGAGTGTATCATTGGATTCTTTGAGATACTGATGGCCCTTGTGTTATCACAAAATATCAGAATGGGCTCATCATACTCAACCTGTATATTCTTCAATGTTTATTTAATCCATAATACATGTGTAAAACATGTTGTTGCTGCAATATACTCTTCTTCGGCTGTAGACAATGATATTGATGATTGTTTCTTGCTCAGACAAGATACCAAACACTCATCTAAGTAGAAATTTGCTCCACTTGTACTTCTTAGATCATCAATACAACTTGCCCAATTTGCATCTGTATAGGAAATAAGTGATATATCCTTTCCTTTTGGATACCATAATCCAAACTCTTTTGTACCCTTGATATATCTGAATAATATCTTTGCTGCCAAAACATGTGATTCCTTTGGTGTTGCTTGAAATCGTGCCACTTGTGCAACTTCCTGCATCACATCTGGTCTGGAAGACATCACATAAAGTAAGTTTCCAATCATTGACCTGAACTTCCTCTGATATGTATCCTTTGAATAATCATATTTACTTAACTTGCAACTGGTTTGCATAGGAGTATTGACTGGTTTGCAATCTTCCATTCTGAACCTCTTTAGCATTTCTCTGATGTACTTGGTCTGAGAGATCAAAATGCCTTGATTGCTTTGACATATCTGAAGACCCAAGAAGAAAGATAATTCTCCAAGTAATGACATCTCAAACTCATTCTACATATCCTTTGCAAATTTATGGCTCATCCTCTCATCATCACATCCAAAAATAATATCATCAACATAAACTTCAATTAAAAAAATACTATCTTGATTTACCTTGATGTAGAGGTTTCTTTCTGCATTTCCTTTCCTGAATCCTTGTTGTTGTAACTTTCTGTCTAGTCTGGAATACCATGCTCTGGGGGCTTGTTTAATACCAAACAATGTCTTCTTGAACTTGCAAACATAATCTTCATTCTCAGACAACTGAAATCCTTTTGGTTTCTCAATTTATACTTCTTCCTCTAGATTTTTGTTTAGAAAGGTTGATTTCATGTCCATGTGATACAGTTTAATATTCTTAGAGCATGAATAAGCGAGGTTCAATCTAATTTCTTCCATTCTAGAAACCGAGGAAAATGTCTCTTCAAAGTCTATACCTTCAACCTGAGTGTATCCTTTACATTCCAATCTTGCTTTGTTCCTGGTAACATGTCCATCTTCATTCAATTTGTTTCTAGAAACCCACTTTGTACCGATCACATTCTTGTTTCGTGGTCTTGGAACCAATTTGGGGGAGTCGTTCTTCTCTATTTGATCTAACTCTTCATCCATGGATTTGATATAGAATTCATCCTTGTTGGCTTCTTCAAAACTTCTTGGCTTAATTGCAGATAGTAGTGCTAGGTGCAGTTGTTCTGGTGAACAAATTCTTCTTCTAGTTTCAACTTTTGCATCTTTATTTCTAATAATTTGATCCAATGAATGATTCTTTTGTATTCGTCTGCTAGGTGTCTTTGGAGGTACTTTAATATCTTGTTATTTTTGCTCTTCTTCTGGATGCTCTTCTTCATCTTCCTCTTCTACTACTTCTTCTTCCTTTATTTCTTCTTCATTACCCTATTCCATTGAATCATTTCTTTCTTCTTTTATCCTGCATCCACCTGTCTCATCAAACATCATATGCTTTCAACAATTTTTTTGAGCCTTAGATTGAAGCATTTGTATGCTTTCCTTGTGCTTGATTACCCAACAAGTATGCCTTTGTCAACATGAGATTCAAATTTTCCTATTTTTACATCTTCTCGTTTATTGTAGCATTTGCTTCCAAAAACTCTAAAATGCTTCACATTCGTTTGTCTTCCTCTTCACAGCTCGCATGGATTTGTATCACTATTGTTTCTGAGCATTCCTCTTTTTTTAATGTGAATTGTTGTATGTATTGCTTGTACCCAAAAGACATTTGTCAACTTGGAATCCATTAACATAGTTTGGGCCATTTTTTGTATCGTCTGTTATTTCTTTCGATGACTCCATTTTGTTGTGGTGTCCTGGAAATGGAGAATTACCTCTTTATTCCATGCTTACTGTGGAATTCCATAAATTCCTTTGAGGTAAACTCTCCTCCATTGTCCGATCTTAAACATTTGATTTTCAAATCTAATTCATTTTCAACCATCTCCTTGTACATTTTGAAGTTCTCAAATGCCTTTAACTTCTTCCTGAGAAAATAAACTGCAGACATTCTTGTATAATCATAAACTAATAACATAAAGTATTTCTCACCTTTCAAATCTTTTGTTCTAGTCGGTCCAACTAGATCAATATGCAAAATTTCTAGCGGTCTTGTTGTGGAGTATTCCTTTGATTTGAATTTGGTCTTTGTTTTCTTTCCTTGTTGACAATGCTTGCATAATGTACTTGTTGGTTTCACAATCTGGGGAATTTCTCTGATTTCTTCCTTTTTGCTGACCTTGACAATACTATCAAAGTTTATGTGACCCATTCGTCTGTGCCATAACCAAACTTCATCTTCCTTTCCTAAACAACACTTTTCTTTTCCAATTTCACTTAGTACGTATATGTTGCTTGGAGTTCTCATAGTTGTTTCCACCACTCTTCCTGAATCTGTTTTTCTTATCTCACATTTCTATGAATCAAACACAAGTTTGTGACCTTGGTCACACATTTGACTTACACTCAGAAGATTGTGTTTTATATCTTCCACTAGTAGAACATTTTCTGGCTTGCCATCCTTACTTCCAATTTTGACTGTGCCTCTTCCAATGATTATGGCTGAGTTGTCATTTCCAAAAGAGATCGATCCATCTCTTTCCTTTTTCAAAGTTAGAAACTTCTCCTTATCGCCTGTCATGTGCTTTGAACAACCATTGTCAACATACCAACCAGATTTCTTGTGTTGAGCTTGTAGAGTGAGTGTGCATTCTTCATTGTTGTATTGATTCTACTTTCTTACCCATATTCTTTGTGTTTCATGTCTGTGACTGTTATTATTATTTTGTGATTCTCTTAGAGGAATTGTCATTCTACAATATTTGGCCATGTTTCCAAATTTGTTGCACTTGTAGCATTCCACTTCGGTACTCAAAGATTCAAGCTTGTTGTAATTTATGCTCTGAATTTCATTAGGCCTTCTTGAATAAGAATTTCTTGCATAGCCTTCATAGCTGTTTTTGTTTCTTTTGTTGGATCTACAGTTCACAGCCTTGTGCCCAAAATTACTACATGAATAACACAATCCAATAAAAATCGGTTGATACCTGGGAGCTAGATATCTTCTATATGGTGTTGCTTTTCTAAATCCCTTATTCTTCTCGAGATATTTTTACTTCTAATTGATGCTGATTCTAAACTTTGAATCTTCTTGTAGGTGGATTATATCTATGATCTTCCTTTTTAAGCTTCTTCCCTTCTTCCCTTTCATTAGATCCTATGGTTGTCTCTATGTAGCTTCTTGGTTTTGTTGTTTTGGAACTTGATCCTTTTTGTGTTTTTTTGTATCCAAGTCTATACTTATAATGAAGTTGCCTTTGATTGATAACAATCTCGTCCAAAACTTTAGAGTTATTCTGCATGTTTTTCTTCTAAAGGTATTTTCTCAATGTGACAAACTTTGCTTCCAAATTTCCAATGATCATGTATTTTTCTTCTAATCGTTCTTTGAGTGCTTCTTCAATTATCTTGTCTTGTTCTACTTGGATTTTTAATTTAGTGATCATCTTCTCTAGTTATTCAGAGTTTGGATTTTGATTTCCCTCTTTTCTTTTTAGTTCTGCCTGTAGTGACTTGTTTTTCTTCTTTTCCCTTTTCATAACTTCTATGGCACTTAACAATTCTTATATGTAATGAACTTTTGTCTCTTCATATTCTTATTTGATGCCTTATCCATCTAATTCTTATAATTCCATGAATAGAATCCTTTATGTATCACTATTGTTGAATTCATCTTTGTCTGATGAGGAAGTGTCTTCTTTGGTGCAAAGGCGTTTCTTGAAAAGCATATTTTTGGTTCTTTTTCCTTTTTGTATTTGTTTTCTCTTAGAATCATCTTCTTCATTTCTTTTATTTTTCTTATGGGGAAATTTATTAGCAAAATGACCAATACCATCACAATTAAAACAAATCAATGGAAGCTTACCTCTATATTTTATGGTTCCCTTTTTCATCCTTTTGATGAAGTTGGCTATTTCTTCATCATCTTCTAAGATATCATTGTTGCTACTATCCGACTTTGCCTTTTGCTTATGATTTTGCTTTGTCTTCTTAGATGCTTTGAATGTTGCTTCCTTTATAACCAGATTGTCTTGCTATGTTCTCATATCGTAAGTTGTGAGTGTCCCATGCAACTCATCCATGATTAGTACTGCTAGGTACACTCTCTCTTATAGTGCTGAAATATTTGGATCAAATCTCATTGGTAGAGATATCAATACCCTTTTTGAAAATAACATGTTCCTTTATCTCATCTCCCAGATCCTTGATACTTTTTACTACTTCATCAACTCGTAGAAAGTAGGTTGTTATGTCTTCATCTTCATTCATCTTTAGTTGTTCAAACTTTTCTCTGAAAATTTGAAGTTTAGCTTCCTTGACGTTCTCATCTCCTTCGTATATATTATTTAGTTTGTCCTAGATTTATTTTGCTGAATCACAATGCATAACATTGGTGTATATTGATTTAGTCATACCATTCAAGAGTGCACTTGTATCCTTTGAATTATTTTCTTCAATTTTCTTTCCATATTTATCTATTGGAGGAGTGATTGGTATTGTGTATCCATCTACTATTGATCTCCAAACATAAAACCCTCATGCATGTATGTGTGTCTTCATTCTTCTGCTCTGGAAGGAATAATCTTCTCCATCAAACTATGGTATCCCAATCTTAGAGTAATCCATGATCTCCTTCCAGTTGTTAAACTGTATTTTGAAGGACCTACTATGATACCAATTGTTGGATTACTGAGAGGGGGGGTGAATCAATAATATTTATTTTTAATCATTTTTAAACACAACATATATAAGTGTTGTTATCCTTATGATCAATTTACCAATATCATTCAGCAAGTACATAATAAATAAACCATGAACAATGAGCAATCATACACATACACGGTACACCAATATTTTTATGTGGAAACCCAATGTGAAAGAAAACCATGGAATGTTTTTTCTTATATGTCTTTAAGAAGTACATTCATTGGAAGCACCAACTTCCTTTGTTCTCCAACTTCAACTGGAAGGAGACTCCAACCCCCTAGATTCTCAGGTTACAACCTGAGAGAAGCTCCAACTCCCCAATTATCTGGATACAACGAGAATTATG
>JASDQU010684654.1:22055-36425 GCA_032191745.1 Picea mariana
AATCTCTCTGTAATCTTTTTCTTTGCATTAATAAACTGCTCCAAGTAGCCGCGTTGGCTGGGGCCATGGATGTTTCCCCGTAGGGGTTTTACCACGTGAAAACATCGATGTGTTGATCTTTGATCTGGTTATGTGAGTGGTTACTGAAGGTGTTCGTCCTCTGTTGGAATACCTGTGTTGTCGAACAACAACCACCTATCCTTGCCTCGTCCAAACCGCCCTAAAGTATAAATCTCAAATGTAGACAACATGTCACTCTCACTGAATCAACTCTATCTTTGTAATAAATGTCATTGAAAGCATGTCCCAACATGTACCAAACTTATTCAAAACTTTGTTGCAGATCCACCGCTTGTCTATACTACAACACATAGATGTCCATTCCTTTCCTTACTGCAACTCGCGGGTATCCGTGCCTTTGTTTGTTGCAACTCGCGTACTAGCACAAATCTCTGCTAGTATCACAGATGATGTCTTTGTCACTCTGTCTATGTCCATGTCTCAGTCTCTGTCACTATCTGATCACTCTATATCTACTCACAAACTAGTTGATCTGATAGAAATAATACTCATCCAATATCCAAGTAGATATAACACAACCATGTACTAGGTTCATACATATGTCTCATTGAATTCATGTGATATAATAACCTCTTACTTTAACCATGCATCAAACCCTTACTATTATGCAAACCCATCTTGTACTGATAACACTATGTCTCAACCATAAACCCTCAAATATGTACCTATCAAACATATACCAAAATCATAATCAAATGCTTCTCACAATGCACTACAATATATGTCAATGAATCAAACTAAGTGCACCAACAATGTACTTCACTAGATCTGCCTTAGCAAGAACCGTGCAACTAATGATCTCTTTAGGAAAATACCAAAGCTCACAAAACCATACCTCAACCATGTACTAGCAAATGCCTCAAATATATCCCAACAAAGTGTGCCAATAATAAAACCAAAATATACCAGCATTGTACCTCTATATATCTTCTTTATGCAACATATATTATACAACCAATGATATCCCAAAGGAATCTACTAACCCTCATATGACCATACCTAAATCTATCACAAATATCCAATCATTTAACATACCTTTTTATCCTATAGCTTGATATGTCATACATGAACACTGTCACACCTTCCTGAAGCCACTTCTTAGCTCTGCAACTTGTCATTGATGATAGATCAAATCTTTTTTTTCATCTTTGGCAACAAATACACACTTTGTCTTCAGTAAACCCATGGGTATCTGCGCTTTGTCCCTCTATGGCCCACGAATGCCCACTCCCTTAAAGTGCTACAATCAGAAGATGTCTTTGGGAAACCCTAGTTCAGTACCGACAGTATCGACCCTTCGAACCTGCAACTTTGTCGCTGCTTCAAACTTACTACTATAGATTTGTCAATGATACATGCCCATAACATTTCACAAAAATAGATATTCAATATGCACAAATTAGGTGACAATGGGAGACCCTTGCTCTCTTATTTATACCCTCCAAGTAGCTTCCTTTAGGGGTTATCTTCTAACTGTTTTACCCACTTTTAACTACTTTATCCACTTGCAACCACTTTACCATAAATAGCAAACTCACAACTTCTTGTTGCAACTAATTTATTTTTAATTATTTTCTTATTGCAACAAATTTGCCCATGATTAACTCCTAGTTACAACCACTTTGACTAGTAAACTTCTTCTAGGATTTTCTAGAATAATTGTCTTATTTGACCTTCTAGGGGCTTCTAGATAACTCATGAGGGTTCTCCAAATTCACTAAGGCATATATCCTCAACCGTGAGGAACTACGTGACGTACCACATATCACCAGAAACAACATGACATGTATTATCCATATAGAAGAGTCTCTCCTGCAAATTCACTGATCTTCATTACATTATTCCTCATGAAAACACGGGCTACTTATCCAAACCTCTGGGGCTACCAGAATTTTCTATGGGAGTGTCTTCAAGGGTTGATATCAATGAAAACCAACCCAGTTAATCAACAAGGATAATAATTTTA
This sequence comes from Picea mariana, assembly GCA_032191745.1. Taxonomy (NCBI): domain Eukaryota; kingdom Viridiplantae; phylum Streptophyta; class Pinopsida; order Pinales; family Pinaceae; genus Picea; species Picea mariana. The sequence continues at coordinate 24,103 of JASDQU010684654.1, forward strand.
CCTTGTAGTTGTTCATTGTATCATTCATCTCACTATAATGATTGAGTTTGCACCTGCAAATGCACTTAGGGAAGAGGTTGTCTTATGCATTCTGTTGGCTAGGAGTGTATTCTATATTTTGTCTCTATGATAGTCTCTTAACAATTCCTCTTTTGGATTTGTTGAAGAAATAATCCTCTAGGGATACCACAGTACCATCAAAATCAATTATCTGAGAAGAGGAGTAAGAAAAAATAGTTAGTATTGTATTGAGTGGGGTGCCAAGAATTATGGGAAAACCGAGTAGTGTGATCCCCCCTGTCGTGCTTGGATTGGTGCCTTTGTTTTTATCTTCCTCCAATTTCTTCCTTTTGAATTTTTATGCTTTGGTTTCCTCCTCCTTTTTTCTTCTTCTGCAGCTTTTCGAGTTCCTTCCTCTTGTTTATTTTTGTCTTCAGCCTTATTCCTTTCCTCTTCTTCTTTTTTGTGTGCTTCTTACTCTTGTTGTTGCTTCTGCATTCTTATCTGTTCCTCTGCCTCCAAATCTTGTTTTACATGTTCTTCTTCTTTCTCTACCCAATCCTTCTTTTTGGACTCATCTTGCTCCTGATCGGTTGCCAACAATATTTTCCTTTGTTCAATGATGATTTTTCTTCTCTCTTCTTGTTCAAATTGAAATCTCTCCTATTCTTTGTTGTCTTGAATGTTAGCCAATACCTCCACAAAATAAATTAATCCTTGAAAAATTATGTCCAAGAAATTTAGATCGTGTTGAAAAGGGGGTATCATTCCCATAGATATAATATGGTCTACTACCACACCCTTGGGGTCATGATTTTTGGAATCACTTGTACATAGGATAAGATATTTAAGAGTTGTGACCTCCTTCCTTAATCCGAAATATTTTAGGAATGAAATGAAAACAAAGATATTACAATGAAATACTCATAGATATTTCCAGAAACAGAGAGATACAACAATACATGATTTCTATTAATGAAAGAGATGTACGGACACTGTAAAAATACAGAGTGCAAGACTCGTTACAATGGTGGCATCATTATCTCTGAGAAGAGATTTGACAGCTACTCTCATTTGGAAGAAGATGATTAAAATGAGGCTCTATAGGCATTTTTATGATAAACATGAATGACAAAACCCTAGACATCCAAAAACCTAACCCTAGGAAATGAAACGTCAAAAGTCATGTGGGCCCCGCTGGGGTAAGTTAATACATTAATTTCTTGGGGTCGTAACTTTTGCATATGATCTTCGTTTTAGGGGCGTGATATCTCATTGGAAAGGTATTTTCGATAAATACACATTATGTCATCAAACTTCAACTCTATCTATAGTTTAATTGTGGCAAGCCAAGAAAACACTATTTAGAGCCCCAAAATGACCCTAGAATTACAGAAAGATGTACTAACATGAAAAATTACAAAATAATTCAGTTGAAATGGGTGAGTGGCCACCAATATACACCTGGATGTTGTGTAGGGATTCAAGACAACGTTTTAAGTGAAGAACCCACAATTACAAAGAATTATCCCCATTACAGAGAAACGTGTTGAACTGAAAACTGTCAATATGAACCAGTTGGAATTTGGAATAGGTGGGTGGCCACCAATATCCACCTGGATCATTCATTGCATGGGGCACGTTTAATAAATAAATCATTTCCACTTTGATGGAAAATCTTGCCATATATTCTTTTAACTTGTAGATAAATATGTAGTAATCCCTACTTCAACTGTCTAATATGTGATTTCCTTGACAATCAATATATCAAGGACATATTTGGGAAGTAGATGTGGGGTAGAAATGAACCCAAATACCTTGATATAGATATAGTGTTTCTCCATGTACCAATAGCCTATATCCCTGAGGGCTTCAATGGCTCCCTGTGACAATCTCTATAGTGGTTGATTGAATATGGCAAAGAACAAAGGTGTCATGAAATGGTCACATATATCATAGAAATGTTTTTATAGTTTATTTCCCATAATTTAGAACAATATATATGTATAGGGGGTGAGTTGAGGTTCCAGTCCCAACCGATTGAAGGATGTTGGCACAGGGGTAGACCCAGGGTTCAACGCTTAACATCGCACCAACAAAACTCTGACTACCGGCCCTTTTGGAAACACCTACAAAGCATGTGAAGTCTCACCCAAGGTAGAAGCAAGGGAGGTTACAGGACACAGGTGTCTGTAACCAGGTTGGGACACGATTCTGTGATAAGAGCACTTCGTAGAATATTATGTTAACGCTTAGGAAGTGAGCATGCATTAGTTTATTAACCTCATTAACATCACAGAGCATAATCAAAGACAGATAAACGTAGTAACACAAGTGATTATGCACCCTGAGCACTTAGCACTTAGCATTGTGAGTTAAGTCTAGCATTCATTTACCCTTTAACATAAGTAAAGTACTTAAGAAACAAAATATGTATTCATTACACATCATAATCAAAGCACTAAGCAAATGCATAACAAAAATGACACTACACAAAGAAAACCATGAGACACCAGATATACGTGGTTCACCCCAGGGTGGGGCTACATCCACAAACCGCTTCGCCTCTTTATTATTCGAAAAAATATTACATCTAGTCACTCCTGTGCACTAAGCCACAGAGTCAAGCTTCGCACAAGACATGAGATCCACACACTAAGCATTAGATCCTCCTTGTTTACCTTCCAAAAACAGGTTAAATGCACATAGCCAAAATCTCTTATCATGGCACTTAGAATCTACTCCACACTGAACATCACAAGCACTAAGCACAGTATACAAAATCACAGTCGAGCACAAAGCCTCGACCACATATATTCCTTCGCACACAGAACTATTTCTTCTACAATACATTCCTCTTTATTTATACTTTACAAAATCTTACAATAAGTGCTAAACATGGGGAAAACCCATGGTTCAACATCCCATAAACCCGTTACAAAACCCATAGGACCCCTTACTGGGTCCACATAACCCTCAAAATAAGTGAGATTTGTGATCTCAGCTCCGCTTGGGCACTCCTACTTCGACCAATGTGTTAAATTTCAAAAGTGGGCCAAAACCTCCAAAACTGACCAAAGTTTCCCCAAAACTCAGTCGAGGGCCAACATACCTCCAACACTCACATGTGACTCGTCCTAAGTTACTCAGGTCCGGAAAATGATGCTTCAAAACCCTCGAGCTTAACTCAAGCTGCCTCACCTGAGGCTCCTGCTCAGTGAGCTCCTGGACGGTCTGCTCTATAACAGGCCCTTCCAGGCGTTGTTCTACTGCTGCAACTACTTGATCTAACTATGAACCCTAGTCATCGATCACCTCGAACACCTTGCAAGCTTAGTCATGCACAGGTTGTAACTTTTGTGTTAGTTCCATCACCTTACCCTGAAGGGCAGTGATCTGTTGTTGTACTGTGCACTGCTCTTGGGATCTCTTCATCCTTTCCACTGCTGTGAGCAGCTTCATCCGCACCTGCAATGAAAATGCTTGCTGATGCGCCTCCTGTAACTAAGCCTCTACATTCTTTAAGTCTGGATCCTTGATGAGGCATTCATACGTCTGGGCACTTTTGTCACTCAACTGTTTAAATGTTGAGGTGAGAGATTTTATTCTTTCTACTGTGTTTTTGGCGGACTCCTCCCTTTGGTCACGCACCTCCTACGGGGTGCTCAACACTGTTTGGGCCTCTAGTTCAACTATGCTAGCCTGAAACTGTTGGAGGGTCTCTGCGAGCTTCGATACTTGAGCTTTGACAGGCTCTTTCTCCTCATGTACCAAGCCTGGCATAGAGCGACACGCTTTGCTTATTGATTCTTTGACCATGGCCTGATCTGCGAGCAGCTGGTCTTTTTCCTTCTGTAATTGGGCTTCGCCAAATTTATTTTCCTCCTGAAGCTTCACCTGAAGCTCTGCTTTCTCACTTTCATAGGCAGCTACACTGTCCTGTGTTGCTCATAACTATACTAGGACTTCGTCTTTCTCCTTTTGTAAGGATTTTGTAGCCTTCTTCTTCCCTTCCTAAGCTCTCTGGAACCAAGCTTTTATTGCATCAACAAGCCTTCTTAGCTAGGCTGCTCTTTCAATGGTCATTTATCTATGTTCCCTTCTGTATGCCTTCAAACATGCCTTCAATACTTTGACCTATTTTGGAGGTATTTCTTTAAGGTTAACCTCAAAATCCAAGTTGGGGCTAGCCTATAGTGCTGCAGGGGTGGGAAACTTGATGCTATACTGGGGGAGGGTGATCCAAATCCCTGGTTCACCCTACAGAGTTGGTTCGTCCCCCAAGTCTGTGATCTGTGATGAGGAAGGCACTGTGCAGGCCAAGCAAACAACCTTCTTCACTTCCTTCAACTCCCTCTCAATACTTTCATATAACTCCACCTGTTTCTCTTCATAACTCTGCAACATGTCTTCAGAGGTGTCCTCCATAGCTACGTGGACTAGACTAATGTCGTCATCAGTGAGAGTGGCTTCCAACTGTGGATTATTGTCACGCATTTTCTTCTTTGTTGAAGGTTTATTCGGAGTAACTTTCCTCTTTTGTGGGGTCACTGTCACAACAGGGGGATCTTTAGATGGTGGGGTGCTAGCTCTTGTGAATGGTGATGTAGCTTTGCCTCCTCCTTTCTCTTATTCTCCTTTATCTCCTCTGCCCTATCCTTTTGTTTCATCTTCTCCTCCTCCTAGTGAGATAGAGCTTCTATCTCTAGAGGTTTCCTCTTCGTCCTCTTCGTCACTCTCTATGTCTTGGACTTCAACTTGTTTTTTGCGTTTCCTCTGCTTCTTCGTCCCACTAGACTGTCCCACATGTTCAGCTCATGTAACCATTGGGCTTCCTATAGTATCAATGTTAGATAACTCTGCATCAACGACAAGTACAGGAAATGCTTTTGGCAAATACTTTATAATCTATTCCATATCTGCATCTGTGAGCTTATAATATGACTGCAATATTTCTTGGTGCTCATCTCTTCACGCGATGATGTAAATGAAGTGGGGATCAGCACAAAACTTCACTATGGGCTGATATTGATGTAGGGTACACGGTGTCATACGAGGGAATGCTTCAATGGAGACTTTCAATTGCTGATAATATCTGTGAAACACGACATTAGACTTCCATTTCTTTGTCATGTCATTGTATACCACAGGGTGGAAAACTAAGCGTCCAGGGGCTCCGTAGGTTCAATATCTAGGAAAGTAGCTCCTTCAGGCATCTTCCAAGCCACAAATGTAATCGATATGATCAACCAACTGTAGTGAAACTCATATCCTAAGTCCTCGGATTCACGACAATGTTTTTCTAACTCGTTGACGAGGTAGTTCGCCAGGTTCATCTGCAGGCCCTCCACACACTTTCCTGCGAATTCTACCACGAACCCGATGACCTGTGTGGGGTGGTTCTTCCTCACTAGCTTGCCATCTAAGAGTTAACAAGAAAGGTGCACTGTGCCATCATGTATTGAAGCTACCTTGTAACCTCGCTTCCCCTTTTCTACCTCTCCATAGGCTTCTTTGATGCATTGTGCTAAAGAACGGTCTGAGGTATTCCCCGGGTAGAAATGATGTGGGTCAAGGCCCTTCAAACTTAAACCTATGATCTGGTAGATCAGCATCGAATCCACAGTGATTCTTCTGTCAAGCCATAGTATCCTCCATGATAGCATGACAAAAGGAGTTTAACGCAAGTGTTAACCTCCTGGTGGTGTCCAAAATGCGGAATCTTCATTATGTTTAATATGGTTGACTGCACAAACTCCTTGATCCATGGATACGGGATGAGGTGAGGTTTCCTTCCGGTTGTTTTCATTAAGTAACGATGAGGAGCTAGTGTGGTGTAGTTCTTCTGGTCTCCTAAGTTGAAGTCAACGTGCTTCAACAATGGGATCTTCCCTAACTGACTCCCTACTATGTGAATTAATTTTGGAATGTATGCAGTGAATATGAAGTACTCAGAATCACGAGGGATACTGTTGTGGTTAATAGCACCAGCTAGAGGTAGAATATATTCAGGCAGGATCAATGAGATATGATTTGCGTTAGCCAGATCACTGCGGTGCTTTCTTATTTGTTCAGTTACATGGTTGATGCAGGCGAAACAACGTCCAGTCGAAGGGGAAGCTTGCAGTCCCCTAGTCGACGACACTTGAATACCTTCAGATACAGGTCTATTGACCATGATTTTTCTAACAACTTCCTCGACAAACTTCTCAAAGTTGTTGGGTTCGCTCGACATTCTATTTTTTAACAAACAACAGATAGACAAACAGACATGTGGGGTATACTTTCAGATAATGATAGGAAGCATAGTTCGATACTTGGATAGTTCTTGAATTAGCTCAATCGGTCATGAGTAGCAAGAAGTGGTCCCAGCGCCATGATCGACGAGTTAAATAAGCGGGTCGGCGTGACAGATCTTCCAATGGACATAAACTAGAGTTAAATGCTTCCATTAATGTAAAGCAGTCTATAAACCCATAAATGTGTTTCCTAACCATTCTGGAGAGTCATTCTGACAGTTGGTGTGCCTCCAACGATTATATAACTTTGTCATGGCGAAGTCCAAATATGCACGGACCTGTTGTTCCGGCGAGGTTCAAACCCTGTGAACCTACCTCCTGCGAGGTTCCGATCTGTGAAGTCTTCCATCTAGTTTCCTTAACTTCTTGTAGCCTTTCCAACTTAGCCTTCTTTTTAATGAGCTTCCTTGCCTTCTTTTCTGTTATCTGAGTCTCTTTAACTATTTCTGGAATCCTCTTTCCATTTTTATTCTTATCTTCCCCTAGCGTAGTGGCTTCGCACTCTTGAGGTACCCTCAAAGGTTCTGAAGTTAATATCCCTTTTCTTAACACTTCCTGAGTGGGCACACTTCTCTCTTGGATAGATAGGTCCTTCAAGCCTTCTTGCATTCTTTCAACCTTGATAGCTAGTTATTTTGCTTGATGTCCCTCCTTTGTTGTTACTTTGCTTTGTTGCTTTGACTTATCCTCTCGTTCTTCTTTTAGTTGGTCTATTTTCCTGGCTATGAGATCCCTTAATTCTTTCTTTTTCTTTTCTGTAGCTTCTTCCTCTGCTTTCCTTCTGATTTGATCTTTCTCAATCCAATTCTTACCTAACAAAAGTGGGAAAGGGGCGTTGTCCTCAACAAACCTAATGACTTCAAATTCTTCTTCAGTCGATGTTCCATGAACAATAATAGGTACAGTAGTTACTCTTCCACATAAAGTGAGCCTATCCTTCCTAAAGAAGGTACCACAGTAGGCTTTCCCAAAACTTCCCAGGTTTCTTCTGTCATAATATTCACTTGTGTTTCTTCATCCAAGACTATACAGTCTATGTCAAATTCTTTTATTTTTGCACTTATGCGTTGTTTTACTTTCATGATTTCTGGTAAACTGACATCTTTATGAAAATCCATTGTTTCTTCCAACTGTAGTAACATATTCTGAACTTCATCTGATCTTTTCTCTTTATGACTTTCTAAGATACCCTTAGTCTCTTGACTCTTTTCATAATTTTCTTGTCTTATGTCCCTCCCTTCAACTTTAGCAATAATCCTTGGACAATCCCCAACCTTATGACCAACAACCTTACAACAAAGACAAATAGGGCCTACCTCAAGGCATTCCTTAGCAATATGTCCTGACTTTCTGCAATTATAACACAAATTCAATCCTCTTTTTCTCTTAAATGTTGCGCAATCGTTTTTGTACTGTGCACTTCCCCTAGGATCATAGTGATGGACCTGCAATTTGCAAAAAATCTTTCTAGGTTCCTGCATCCACTTATCAATCCAAAAACTCTTTCTATGCATAGGAATAACATATCTTTCTTCATTTCCATTAAATTTACTCAAATCAACTCTTTCTTTCAACTGCGTCCTAGGCTTCAAACTAGGACAAAATCTATTAAACATAATTAAATTCATGCTTTCAAAACAAAAAATTTCACTTATCTTTCTCTTACCAAAGCACAAAGCTTGCATCTTTTAGAATCTTACCTCTTGTCTTCAGAACAAATTACTTTCTTGGCACAAAGCTTCGCAAGTCAAGTAGAGTACTGCAGACTTCAACAACAGACCTATGTACAAAGCTTTTCTTTTTCTTTACTTCAATTCCCAGCAATCACAGTTTCAGGTCCCGACAATGGAACCATTTATTGGCACAAGGGCAGACCTAGGGTTCAATGCTTAACAACCCACCAACAAAACCACGACTACCGACCCTTTCGACAACACTTGCGAAGAAGGTGAAGTCTCACTCGAGGTAGAAGCAGGAGGGGTTACAGGATGGAGGTGTCTGTAACCAGGTTGGGACACGATTATGTGATGGGAGCACTTCGCAGAATATTTTGTTAACGCTTAGGAAGTGAACATGCATTAGTTTATTAACCTCATTAACATCGCAGAGCATAATAAAAGATAGATAAGTGCAATAACAACAAGTGATTATGCACCCTGAGCACTTAGCACTTAGCACTATGAGTTAAGTCTAGCATTCATTTACCCTTTAACATAAGTAAAGTAATTAAACAAAAAAATATATATTCATTACACATCATAATCAAAGCACTAAGCAAATGCATAACATAAATGACACTACACAAAACAAACCATGAGACACCAGATATACGTGGCTCACCCCAGGGTGGGGCTACGTCCATAAACCGCTTCGCCTCTTTATTATTTTCCAAAATATTACATCCATTCACTCCTATGCATTAAGCCACATAGTCAAGCTTCACACAAGACATGAGATCTGTGCACTAAGCACTAAAACCTCCTTCTTTACCTTCCAAAAATAGGTCAAATGCACAGAGCCAAAATCTCTTATCACAACACTTAGCACCTACTCCACACTGAACATCACAAGCACTAAGCACAGTCTACAAAATCATAGTTGAGCACAAACCCTCAACCACATACATTCCTTCAGACACAGAATTATTGCTTCTACAATACATTCCTCTTTATTTATACTTTACAAAATCTTACAATAAGGCCTAAACATGGGGAAAACCCATGGGCCGACATCCCATAAACCCATTACAAAACCCAGAGGACCCCTTATTGAGTCCACATAACCCTCAAAATAGGTGAGATCCACAATCTCAGCTTCGCCTGGGTGCTCCTACATTGACCAATGTGTCGAAGTCCAAAAGTGGGCCAAAACCTCCAAAACTGACCAAAGTTTCCCCAAAACTTGGTCGAGGACCAACAAAGGAAAATAAATTTTTGAACAAATAGCATTAGTTAAATATGCAAACATGTAAAAACCTAGTTTTTTTCTCATTGGTGCATCTTTGATCGTTGTGAAAATGTTGGTAGACAAGATCTAGGCCTAATTGAATACATGCTTAGGCTCAAGTACATAGTGAGCTATTGGTGTCCACTCCAGCTTAAAATGGGTGCACCCTTCTTCTCCATACAACCTGCAAATTAGTGTTTCCAGCAGTTGGTATGGTTCTTTGAAGTACTCGATCGGATATAATCTACTATCCTTTACAAAAAAAGGCTTGTATTCATCCCACCAATCTCTTATTAGGTTGACCATGTTGGAGTTTTCCTTCTTGAAGGTATCCAAAAATTGTTTGTTTAAGTATACTTTGGGCCTCTACAGTTGGTATATTTTATGTATGTCATCTGGTTGTAATGAGGCAATAGGGGTTGTAATGAGGCAATATTCCGAGTATTCATCCCACCAATCTCTTATTAGGTTGACCATGTTGGAGTTTTCCTTCTTGAAGGTATCCAAAAATTGTTTGTTTAAGTATACTTTGGGCCTCTACAGTTGGTATATTTTATGTATGTCATCTGGTTGTAATGAGGCAATATTCTGAGTAGGAGATTCCCCCTTCACACTTGAGCTTTCTACATCTTGGTTGTTGAAAATATGTAAAAATTCAAAGCGCGATAAGGGTTTCATAATAATAATAATTAAATTTTACAGTAAATTAACAGAGTATCAGAAATATCAGGAAATTCCCTCTTTAATAGTCTACTTACCTGTACGCTTAGCAATTAAAAAAATGAATTTTCAATAATTTAGGAGATTACTCGTAAGCGTCTGCTTCACTCTTCACTTTGAAAAATAGCTATTTCTATGTGTGAATTAACCTTATTAGTAATTGTTTACCAACCTTCTGCTCTGCATTTAATGTGTTTAGATTCGAAACTCATAGCAAGCAGAAAAAGTACAGATCTATCAATGCCACTAGTAAAATTCTTTCGTGAAGAATACCTTTGGAAGAATGCGTTCGAAAGAATGTTTTTTTGGGAAGAATGATTTCGGTAAGATAAGAATGATTTGGGATGAATACGAAAGGGTAAGCCTGATAGGCTTGTGTACTTCAGATTTTGGAAAAACATTTGAGCATGGTGAAACATCTTTCCAATGGAAAGAAACCAAATGAAAAGAGTTTGATAGGCTTGTGGCTTCAAATTTCTGGAAAAGCATTAAAAGGTGTTAATTAATATTCTGATGGGAAGAGTTCACGAGTGTGAATCCTATAGCTTTGCTGCTTCAGAATTTGGAAAATACAATGAACATTGTAGATTATCATGTGCGAGTTTGATTTGAAAGGAAGTCGATATCAAATAAATTCAAAGTAAACCAAGGATGAGAAGGGGATAAATAAACCAATAATACTTCAAGAAATAAAATATCAAAGAAACTTATCAGCAGTAAGAGGAGATCGAGTATGAATGAGTTTCCATCCTCTAAAAATGTTACAATACTACTCAGACCTGAGGAACTATTCTTTCCCTTGATAGTTCATGTAGAAATTTAGTAGGGGGGCATTTAATTTTTTTGAAATGGGAAAACTTAATGGGAGTTGTTGCAGGTACAACATGCCTACTATCATATTTTTTGATGATGTTTTACTTTTGTTGTGTGTTTTAGTGTAATTTTACTTAATCAAATATCTACCAGTTTCTGTTAAAAAATATAGTAAACTTGAAGTTTTTAACCCAACTGGTAGTGTTATTGTACCCAAATCTCAAAATAACTACCAGAATTAATGAAATTAACAAAAAATATATGATAGAGGCAAAGCTCAAATAATAAAAAATAACAACAAAAACATAAATCCAACTTAATGGAGGAAAACTTCTCCAATAAATATTCTTAATTGTATTTTTGACCTCCAGAACTTTGACCTCAAGAACTTTGATCTCGGGAGATATGACCTCTGGATATTTGACCTTGGAAACTATGATCTTGGGAACTTTGACCTCAGGAACTATAACCTCATGAACTATGACCTCTGGAACTTTGAGCTCATAAACTTTGAATTAAGGAACTTTAACCTTAGGAACTATGACTTGAGGAAATTTGGCCTCAAGAACAATGACCTTAAGAACTTTTACCTCAAGAACTATGACCTTAGTAACTTTGAAACATTAGAAAATGAGAAAGAAAAAATCATAAATTAATGATAACATTCATCATAGTTAAAAATATAGTTAAATAGTGCATGTCTCTCCACATAATTCAAATAATATTTTATAAAATTAAAACAATTGCCCTATATGGAATTGTGTTTATGTTATGAGACAAAAACATAATTTTGCAAAAAAATATCTAAATGTTCGCATTTTTACATTGTATCCAATCCCCTGGTATTTTTGAAAACCACAAATAAACTAATGTATAATTAGTAATGTTTTGACTATGTAAGATAATTTAAAAAATCAAATCAATAATATTGTATTTGCTTCACAATTAAAATACATAAAAGCACCTATATAAGCATGATGAGACATGTTCTCCTTAAGAATGCAAGGACTACTTCATGAAAGGAGAGGACTAGAAAATACATGAACAATACTCAAATGAAGGTTGCAAATTAATTAAATGGGAAAGAGCTGCAAAACAAAACTTGAAAGCATATACTAATCAAACACTATCCCTACTTAATATTACATAAATGAGAGCTGAAATAAAGTGTTATAATCAAAGACTAACCCTACTTAATCTTACATAAATGAGAGCTAAAATGAAGTTATGAAACCCAAGAAAACCTAACTAAGTTGTCGTATTGCATTGCAGAAATAAACTCATTGCAAAACGAAATTGAACCTACTGAAAATAGAGTATACCACAATTAACCTATCGCAAAGTTAAATCAAAGAATTAGAAAATAGAGAAAATCCTTCTTGAAGTAACCTGCTACAAAGATGAATTAAATCGAGTTAACAAATCATCCTTATCCAATGCATAATACCATGAAGTTACTTGAAATAACATGAGCGAATTTGCGATGGGAAATAAAGACTACTTGTAGAAAGTGATGTGTAACAAGAAATGGAAACAAAATTAACT
>JASDQU010684655.1:1796-12607 GCA_032191745.1 Picea mariana
TGAAGATTTTGTTCTTTCTATTTATTTATTTTTTAATGTAAATTAAAAAAATAAAAAAATTAAAATTTGTAAATAAATTTTCAAGGGACCATATGGAGTTCAATTTTGTGTTGTTTATTTACATAGGGTTTTGTTGTCAATATGACAATTTCAATTAGGTCGTAAATAGTATGATTTTCACGTTTAGAAAAAACATTTTGTTTTATGTAGCATCACTTTTTTATTTAGGTGTTGATTTAAAGGTTTTTCTGAGCTATTGTCTGATTTTCGAAGGCCATGTTCGAAAAATGTTGTAATTTTGACCCCGTTTAAAAAAATGGTGCTACCGGTAGCACCACCTTTTGATTTAGGGGTTGATTTTCATGTTTTTTACGCAAAAATATGTGTTTTAAGGGCTAGAGTTCTCGTTTTGAGGTCACAGTTCTCATTAAGTCAGTAACTATGTTCTCCACAAAAACCCACTATTATAATGAATCCATTCCCACCATGGAGGAAAAAATTACTAGTGTCAAATCGTGCACCTCTATAAGAGGACGTGTTAAGTAATCCCTAGCAAGGGGTATATACCTCAAATGAGAATGTTTACATGTGTGATCAATCAGTTAATATGCAAACTCGAGCTTATAATTATGAGAATCCTAAGGGTGGTCCTTCGAATAGGGATCAATTTTCATCTCAACCTAATGCCCCTCTCCAAATAGAGAGACTGTCAATGGATACAGTGATTCACCCACCTAAGGGTGTTCTACAAAGGTCAACACATAATCCTAATTCATAGGCTTCCCATAATTACAATATTGTGGAAGATTTATCCTAGATATCATGGGCCATGTCTGCCCTCAAAGTTATCCAAAGTTGTCCCACATAAAAGAAAACATTGTTTTCTGCTATAGGAGGAGTTATCCCATAGATACTAAATTAATTACTTTTGACATCCACTGGATTCATCCTAGGCTCCCCCACCAAATTGATTTTCAAATTCAAATAATCTCACATGGGATTAATATCTTCAAAATTGTTGTTGATGAAGGAGCCTCCACTTGCATCATGTCCTTATCATGTTGGAGAGCCTTAGGTGTCTGGTTAAACTTGACTCAGTAAAAGAGTCAAAGTTGTTAGGTCAACAATAATGTTTTTAGGCACATGGTACTGATGACAAATGGTATTTCATGTAATAAATCATTTAAATAGGCTAATTAGGAGAGTCCATTGTAATGTGCCAGGATGTGAGTGGTGAAGACTGTTGGCCCTTGACCAAGTTTGAGAAATACTTGGTCATATTTGACCGTTTTTGGGACTTCGACAACCTGTCGAAGACAAAGCGCCAAGTGAAACAGAGATCATGGGATCTCGGCCCACTTTGGGTCCTTTTTGGGTTTTGGGATAATGTAACGGGAAAGGGATGTCATCTCATGGGTTTCCCCATGTTTAGGCCCACTTTTGTAATGTATAAATAAATAGCTAGGTGATGTAAGAAGAGAGAAAGTAGCTAAGTGCTAGATTGACATCTATGTGATGTAGGCTGAGAGCTACAGTGCATTGTAAGTTCTTTGTGTAAACTGTAAAAGGCTTTCATAGATAAGTGCAAGTTGCTATAAGAGGATATGGAAGGCCTTGTGTTGTAATGCGAGGGAGAAGGATCTAGCAAGCTACGTAGATCTTCTTCCCTATGCACAGTAGTGTTTAAGGTGGTTCTGTACTGTAACCTGATTGAAGACGATAATAAAGAAGAAGAGTTGGTGGACATAGCCCCAGGGTGGGGGTGAACCACATACATCTATGTGTTATGATCTATTCTTTGACTTGATGTGCTTATCTATGCTTTGTTGAGTGCTTTGATGTATTTAGATAGATCTAGCCATGTTTTATGCTTCTTGGATGAGTATGAATGTTAGATCTGATATGTATGAATATGCTTAGTGTTGATCTACAGGATCTGATCTGTTTTATTGTTGCTAATTCGAAGTACAGAAGAGGTTGGGGATCATTTAAAATAAAGAGAGGATTAAACCTATGTTACAGTTGCAGAAGATTAGGACATCTAGTTAAGGAATGCCTTGGTGGAATCTCTAGTTGTCTCTATTGCAAATCTTTAGACCATGAAGTGTTGGATTGCCCTAGAATGATTGTTAAGCTGGAAGGAATGAATCTAAATGAAGAAATCCCTAAGGCAGATCCAGAAATAGAAGAACCCTAGAGAGAATCAAAAAAAGTACTGCTACAGATGAAAGGCACTTTGAATGACCACTGACATATTAAATTAGCAAAGATATTTAAAGAAAAAAAATGCATCGAGGTAAGAATAGGAGACTTCGACATTGACTGTGTTCTGGATGAGGAAACAGATATGAAAACTATGACAGAAAGAACTTGGGAAGCTATAGGAAGGCCTGCTATGATCCCTTCACTACACGGAATAGGATTATTCAGAGGAAAGTTGGTAAACCTATGTGGAAGGTTCACTCTGATATCTATGAATGTCAATGGAACATCAACAGAGAAATATTTTGAGATTATCAAATTTATTGAGGACAGCGTCCCGTTTACTATGTTACTTTGGAAACCTTGGATTGAAAGAGATCAAGCCAGGAAGAAGGAAGAAGAAAAGGTTTTAGAACAATAGAGACAAGATTTCAAAGATTTCATGACTAGAAGGATCGCCCAGTTGATTAAAGAACATGAGGACAAATCGAAGCTACTTAGTGCTAGAAGCTCAGATGTTGAAGCTGCAAGAGCATTAGAGGACCCATAGAAGGTTGGAGTATCTATATCCGATATAAATGAAGTAGTAACCCTGAGTCGTGGGAGAGAACCTCAGTAGCAAGAAGTGACTATGCCAAAAGAAAATAGGAATCAAAACGGAAAAACACAGACTGAGCTGAAGATTACTAGGAAGAAGGCTATAAAGTTAAGTAATAAGAGGGCGAAGATTGAAAAGTTATAGGATATTATAGATGGAACATCACAGAAAGAAAACTTGCGGAATGGGAGCTTCGTCAATATATCAGAACAATGACCTATGGAACTTCTCCATGGTGAAGCGATATAGCCATTGGACTGATATACCCATTCGAATTCTGCCCCGAATGCATAGAAAATCATTAAAGGATCATCACTAGACCGTTGGATGACACCATAATGGACAGATCAATGATAATGAAAGCTTCATGACTGCAGAGTGAAATCATTTCACTCTGTGAATGGCTTAGAATAGAAGGCATAAGAACCCTTAGAACGACAAGTGATGAAGCTTGCTGAAGTTATTCAATAACTTCAACAAAGAGTCATGGACTTAGAGATTCAGACCATACCAAGAACCCCACAAGAAGAGCGCGACCAACGAGAAATGATCACTCAGATCACAGTAGAAAGGATTAAAGCACTCACTGAGGAATGAAAACAATTAAGTAGAATAAGTGCACAGATATATGAGAGCCTAAACGATAATAAAAAACTACATAAATTGGAGTTGCATCTCCAGGAGGTGAAGTACGAAGTTGAAAAGCTACAGGTGTAGCTGAAGGCCCTATCACCCATAGAAAGAATGAAGCAGATTCCCGAGAAGTGCACCGCCCAACAACAGATCCATATAATCTAGAGCAAGGTAATGGAAAAAATGCAATGGCTCCAACCTATGCAGGATAAAGCATGTTAGCTTTTTACAGAGATTGAGAGCCAAGGAACAGAGCTAGACCAGGTCATGAATACAACATAACAATGCCTAAAGGTACCAGTCAGCAACACACTCATACTAAAGTTCGTTAAGCAAGAGGTAGCAGCAATGCAGTAGATCGAAGCAGCTTGGGCTAAGCTTGAGGCATTCGAAGCCGAATTGGTTATACCTGAGTGAATCGGGACTCATCACAGGTGAGTGTTGGGGGCCTGTTGGCCCTTAACCAAGTTTGAGAAATACTTGGTCATATTTGACCATTTTGGGGATTTCGACATCCTATCAGAGATGAAGTGCCAAGCGAAACAGAGATCATGGGATCTTGGCCCAATTTGGGTCCTTTTTGGGTTTTGAGATAATGTAACAGGAAATGGATGTTGGCCTATGGGTTTCCCCACATTTAGGCCCACTTTTGTAATGTATAAATAAGTAGCTAGGTGATGTAAGAAGAGAGAAAGAAGCTAAGTGCTAGATCGATATCTATGTGATGTAGGCTGAGAGATAGAGTCCATTGTAAGTGCTTTGTGTAAACTGTAAAAGACTTGCAGAGATAAGTGCAGGTTTATGTAAGAGGATATAAAAGGCTTTGTGTTGTAATGCGAGGGAGAAGGATCTAGCGAGTTTCACAGATCTTCTGCCCTATGTGCAGTAGTGTTTAAGGTGGCTTTGTATTGTAACCTGATTGAAGATGATAATAAAGAAGAAGAGTTGGTGGAAATAGCCCCAGGGTAGAGGTGAACCACATACATCTATGTGTTATGATATGTGCTTTGACTTGATGTGTTTATCTATGCTTTGTTGAGTTCTTTGATGTATTTAGATAGATCTAGCCATGTTTTATTCTTCTTGGATGAGTATGAATGTTAGATATGATATGTATGAATATGCTTACTGCTGATCTATAGGATCTAATCTGTTTACTATTGCTAAGTGATGAAATATCTTGGATCTAAGTACATGTTGTGATTCTCTGTGCCATCTGTGAAGTATAATAAGGGTTGAATATTGATGAACGATCTATGCTAAGTGCTCTGTAAGCGATACAATCACAAATCTATGTCCCAACTAAGGTTGCAGACACTTGAGTCTCACAACCACCCCTGCCTCTACCTCGGGTGAGACTTCATCTTCTTCGCAGGTGTTGTCAAAAGGGCTGGTAGTTAGGTATTTGTTGGGGTGCTCTTGAGCATTGAACCGTGGGTCTGCCCCTGTGCCAACAAATGGTTCCATTTTCGGGACTGAAATTGTGATTTCTGGGAACTGAGGAAGAAGAAGCTTTGTGCAAAGATTCGTACTAAAACTGGGGAATCTCTGTCCATAGATATGTGCCCCATTGCATAGTATTCTACTTGATTTGAAGATTTATGTGCTAAAGAGAGAAGGTTTGATCTGAATAAAAGAAGCAAGATCTGAACACTTGGTGCTCTAAGAAAGGTACAAGTGGAATTTTCTGAAGAAAAGAGGTAAGATTTGTAATCTATGTGCTCTGATAAAGGTAAGAATAGTTAAAAGTTCTTAGATCTAAAAGCTTTGTGCTCTATAGAAGTAATATAAGTGGAAATTTTTGTTTCTAGAGTATGGATCTAGGTATTTGTGATAGATTCTTTTATAGATTGAAAACTAGGGCATTAATAGATCAAATAAAGTTTGATATGACTAGATCTGATAAGATATGTTATACCTATGCATAGAAAGAATGTTTGGACTAACAAATGGATGTAGGATCCTAGAAAGAATTTTTTGCAAACTAGCTACCACGATCCTAGTGCACAGCACATAAGAGGTTGGGGATCATTTAAAAGAAAGAGAGGATTAACCCTATGTTACAGTTGCAGAAGATCAGGACATCTAGCTAAGGAATGCCCTGGTGGAAGCTCTAGTTGTCTCTACTGCAAATATTTAGACCATGAAGTGTTGGATTTCACTAGAATGATTGCTAGGATGGAAGGAATGAATCTGAATGAAGAAATCCCTAAGGCAGATCCAGAAATAGAAGAACCCTAGAGAGAATCATAAAAAGTACAACTAGAGATGAAAGGCACTGTGAATGACCACCGACATATTAAGTTAGCAAAGTTATTTAAAGAAAAATAATGCATCAAGGTAAGAATAGGAGACTTCGACATTGACTGTGTTTTGGATGAGGAAACACAGGTGAAAACTATGAAAGAAAGAACTTGGGAAGCTATACGAAGGCCTGCTATGATCCCTTCACTACGCGGAATAGGATTATTCAGAGGAAAGCTAGTAAACCTATGTGGAAGGCTCACTCAGATATCTGTGAATGTCAATGGAACTTCAACAAAGGAATATTTTGAGATTATCAAATTTATTGAGGACAACGTCCTGTTGACTATGTTACTTGGGAAACCTTGGATTGAAAGAGATCAAGCTAGGAAGAAGGAAGAAGAAAAGGTTTTAGAACAACAGAGACAAGAGTTCAAAGATTTCATGACCAGAAGTATCAAAAAGTTGATTAAAGAACATGAGGACAAATCGAAACTACTTAGTGCTAGAAGCTCAGATGTTGAAGATGGAAGAGCATTAGAGGACCCACAAAAGGTTGGAGTATCTATATCCGATATAAATGAAGTAGTAACCCTGAGTCGTGGGAGAGAACCTCAGCAGCACAAAGTGACTATGCCAAAGGAAAATAGGAATAAAAATGGAAAAAGATAGACCGAGCTGAATATTACTGGGAATAAGGCTGGAAAGTTAAGTAAGAAGAGGGCGAAGATTGAAAAGTTATAGGAGATTATAGATGGAACATTGCAAAAATAAAACTTGCAGAATGAGAGCTTTGTCGAGATATCAGAACAGGGACCTATGACACTTCTCTGAGGTGAAGCGATATAGTTGTTCGACCGATATACCCATTCGGCTTCCACCCTGAATAGATAGAAAATCATTAAAGGATCATCACTAGACCGTTGGACGGAACCATAACGGACAAATCAATGATAATGAAAGCTTCATGACCATAGAATGAAATCATTTCTCTCTGTGACTGGCTTAGAATAGAAGGCAGAAGAACCCTTAGAATGCCAAGTGATGAAGCTTGTTGAAGTTATTCAACAACTTCAACAAAGAGTCGTGGACTTAGATCTTCAGACCATACCAAGAACCCCGCAAGAAGAGCACGAACAGTGAGAAATGTTCACCCAGAGCATAGTAGAAAGGATTGAAGCACTCACTAAGGAATGAAAATAGTTAAGTAGCATAAGTGCACAGATATATGAGAGCCTAAACGATAATCCCGAACTACATAAATTGGAGTCGCATATCCAGGAGGCGAAGTACGAAGCCGAAAAGATACAAGTGCAGCTGAAGGCCCTGTCACCCATTGAAAGAATGAAGCGGTTGCCCGAGCAGCGCACCACCCAAAAATAGATCCATATGATCCATAGCAAGGTAATGGAAACAACGCAATGAATCCAACCTATGTAGGATAAATCGTGTCATCTTTTTATAGAGATCGAGAGCCAAGGAACAGAGATGGACCAAGTCATGAATACAACAGAACAATGCCTAAAGGGACTAGTCAGTAACACACTCATACAGGAGTTCGTCAAGCAAGAGGTAGCAACAATGCACCAAATCGAAGCAGCTCGAGCTAAGCCCAAGGAGTTCGAAGCAAAATTGGTTAGACATGAGTGACTCAGGACACATCACAGGTGAGTGTTGGGGGCTTGTTGGCCCTTGACCAAGTTTGAGAAATACTTGGTCATATTTGACCATTTTGGGGACTTCGACATCCTGTCAAAGACGATGCGCCAAGAGAAGCAGAGATCATGGGATCTTGGCCCAATTTGGGTCCTTTTTGGGTTTTCAGATGATGTAACGGGAAAGGGATGTTGGCTCGTGGGTTTCCCCATGTTTAGGCCCACTTTTGTAATGTATAAATAAGTAGCTAGGTGATGTAAGAAGAGAGAATGAAGCTAAGTGATAGACATGCATCTATGTGATGTAGGCTGAGAGATAGACTACATTGTAAATGCTTTGTGTAAGCCGTAAAAGGCTTGCAGAGATAAGTGCAGGTTTCTGTAGGAGGATATAAAAGGCTTTGTGTTGTAACATGAGGGAGAAGGATCTATTGAGCTGCGAAGATCTTCTTCCCTATGTGCAATAGTGTTTAAGGTGGCTCTGTATTGTAACCTGATTGAAGACGATAATAAAGAAGAAGAGTTGGTGGACGTAGCCCCAGGGTGGGGGTGAACTACATACATATATGTGTTATGATCTATGCTTTGACTTGATGTGTTTATCTATGATTTGTTGAGTGCTTTGATGTGTTTAGATATATTTAGCCATGTTTTATGCTTCTTGGATGAGTATGAATGTTAGATCTTATATTTATGAATATTCTTAGTGTTGATCTACAGGATCTGATTTGTTTTACTATTTGTAAGTGATGAAATATATTAGATCTAATTACATGTTGTGATGCTCTATTCCATGTGTGAATTATCATAAGGGTTGAATATTGATGAATGATATATGCTAAGTGCTCTGTAAGTGATACAATCACAGATATGTGTCCCAGCTAAGGTTGCAGACACTTGAGTCTCGCAACCACCCCTCCCTCTACCTCGGGTGAGACTTCATCTGCTTCACAGGTGTTGCCGAAAGGGCCGATAGTTAGGTATTTCTTGGTGCGCTCTTGAACGTTGAACCCTGGGTCTGCCCCTGTGCCAACAAATTATTCAGTTGTTGGGACTGAAACTGTGATTTCTGGGAACTGAGGAAGAAGAATCTTTGTGCAAAGATTCGTACTAAAACTGGGGAATCTCTGTGCATATATATGTACAATAGTGCACTATATTCTACTTGATCTTAAGATTTCTATGCTAAATAGAGAAGGTTAGATCTGAATAAAAGAAGCAAGATCTGAATGCTTGGTGCTCTAAGAAAGTTACAAGTGGAAATTTCTGAAGAAAAGAAGTTAGATCTGAAGAAAAGAGGTAAGATTTGTCATCTCTGTTCTCTGATAAAGGTAAGAATTGTTAAAAATTCTTAGATCTGAAAGCTTTGTGTTCTATAGAAGTAATATAAGTGGAAATTTTTGTTCCTAGAGTATGGATCTAGGTATTTCTGATAGATTCTTTCCTAGATTGAAAACTAGGGCATTAATAAATCAAACAAAGTTTGATATGACTAGATCTGATAAGAATAATGATAGATATGTTATACCTATGCATAGAAAGAATGTTTGGACTAACAAATGGATGCAGGATCCTAGAAAGAATTTTTTGGAGGCTAGCTACCACGATCCTAGTGCGCAGTACAGAAGAGGTTGGGGATCATTTAAAAGAAAGAGAGGATTAACCCTATGTTACAGTTGCAGAATATCGGGACATCTATCTAAGGAATTCCCTGGTGGAAGATCTAGTTGCCTCTGTTGCAAAGCTTTAGACCATGAAGTGTTGGATTTCCCTAGAATGATTGCTAAGATGGAAGGAATGAATCTGAATGAAGAAATCCCTAAAGTAGATGCAGAAATAGCAGAACCCTAGAAATAATTAGAAAAAGTACTACTACAGATGAAAGGAACTTTGAATGACCACCGACATATTAAGTTAGCAAAGATATTTAAAGAAAAATAATGCATCGAGGTAAGAATAGGAGACTTTGACATTGACTGTGTTCTAGATGAGGAAACACAGGTGAAAACTATGATAGAAAGAACTTGGGAAGCTATAGGAAGGCCTGCTATGATCCCTTCACTACGCGGAATAGGATTATTCAGAGGAAAGTTGGTAAACCTATGTGGAAGGCTCACTCGTATATCTATGAATGTCAATGGAACTTCAACAGAGGAATATTTTGAGATTATTAAATTTATTGAGGACAACGTCTCGTTTACTATGTTACTTGGGAAACCTTGGATTGAAAAATATCAAGCCAGGAAGAAGGAAGAAGAAAAGGCTTTAGAACAACATAGACAAGAGTTCAAATATTTCATGACCAGAAGGATCGCGCAGTTGATTAAAGAATAGGAGGAAAAATCGAAGATACTTAGCGCTAGAAGATCAGATGTTGAAGCTGCAAGAGCATTAGAGGACCCATAGAAGGCTGGAGTATTTGTATCTGATATAAATGATGTAGTAACCCTGAGTCATGGGAGAGAACCTCAGTAGCGCAAAGTGACTATGCAAAAGGAAAATAGGAATCATAACAGAAAAAGACAGACCAAGCTGAATATTACTGGGAATAAGGATAGAATGTTAAGTAAGAAGAGGGAAAAGATTGAAAAGTTACAGGAGATTATAGATGGAACATCCCAGAAAGAAAACTTGCAGAATGGGAGTTTTGTCGAGATATCAGAACAGTGACCTATGGCACTTCTCCGTGGTGAAGAGATATAGCCGTTGGACCAATATACCCATTCGACTTCCACCCCGAATGGATAGAAAATCATTAAAGGATCATCACTAGACCGTTGGACGACACCATAACGAACAAATGAATGATAATGAAAGCTTCATGACCGCAGAATGAAAGAATTTCGCTCTGTGACTAGCTTAGAATAGAAGGCAGAAGAACCCTTAGAATGACAGGTGATGAAGCTTGCTGAACTTAGAGCTTTAGACAATACCAAGAACCCCACAAGAAGAGCATGACTAGCGAGAAATGATCGCTCGGAGCACAGTAGAAAGGATTAAAGAACTCATTGAAGAACGAAAACAATTAAGTAACATAAGTGCACAGATATATGAGAGCCTAAACAATAATACCGAACTACATAAATTGGAGTCGCATCTCTAGGAGGCAAAGTATGAAGCCAAAAAGATACAGGTGCAGCTGAAGGCCCTATCACCCATAGAAAGAATGAAGCAATTTCCCAAGTAGTGCATTTCCCAACAACAAATCCATATGATCCAGAACAAGGTAATGGAAACAACACAATGGATCGAACCTATGCAGGATAAAGCATGTCATCTTTTTACAGAGATCGAGAGCCAAGGAACGGAGCTGGACTAGGTCGTGAATACAACAGAACAACGCCTAAAGGGACCAGTCAGTAACACACTCATACAGGAGTTTTTCAAGCAAGAGGTAGCAGCAATTCAGCAGATCGAAGCAGTTCGAGCTAATCTCGAGGCATTCGAAGATGAATTGGTTAGACCTGAGTGACTCGGGA
>JASDQU010684655.1:22135-45023 GCA_032191745.1 Picea mariana
AGGCTGACACAATGAATGAGTGATGGGGGACTAAGAATCCATAGAGTGGGCAAGGGATTAGGGGTTGGAAGGTGGAAAAAGGGGCTAGGTGTTGAGCCTAGGGGATAAGCCTAAGGGATTAAGTCTTGGGAATAATATTTTAATATTATTCCAAAAGACATGTGCATAATATGTTTTACCCTGAGTTCTTTTCGAATGACATGTGACTTCCAAATGGTGGGGGGGACAGACGCTAAGGAAGCATGCCATTTCCTGGGTGACAAGTGTCAACCCAAGCCCATGCAAATAAAACAACTGATATGAGACGTGATGGGGAGTTCCTCTACCATTCGATCCTCAACTGCCTGAGGGGGAATCCATCTGACCTATGCAAGAGATACCCCATACACCCTCAGAACCAGAGGTCTGTGTGTTGATTTTAGGATAGCCTGAGTTGATTTATGGAAAGTCGATGCAACCTCTGTCTGAGTAGATCCATCCTATGCATGGAGTCTCTGTACCAAATCCATAACCGTGAGAGCATCCTATCATTGCTGAGCCTGTTGGAAAGCCCATGTATGTTTTCCCCGTTGGCTGTGGTGTCCACGTAGTGTTGGACTGCTTGTGGCATGTTGGCTAGTTTGTGCAACATTCTCTCCATACAAGAGAAGTGGTTGAAGTTGGAAGAACAGGTTGCTTGGCCCCTGAGCGACTCTCTCTAGGTGAAAGAGTGAGCAGTGGAAGGAGAGAACTTCTGGAAGGAACCTTGTAGCTGCCACAGAGCTCAGAGACTTCCAGTCCAGTTTTTTTTTGAAACCCAAGGCAAGGGAGGTTAGAAGCCGAAGGATTGTCTAGGTGATAGAGAAGGTGTATACTCCTGAGGTGGAACAGGCATGTGGGGAAGGAGAGTCTATGGGAAGTGAGGCTGAGTGGTTCCTGGGAGAGAATTCCTTCCTTGTGACTATGTGTTTTCCCCATAACCTCAACCTAGCCTAGGATTCCTTTCCTTGGGGTGGAGCTTAGTCCCAGCTCAGGGGTGACCCACTACTGAGCTTGATGATTAGTGTATTCTAAGGCTTGGAGGTTCATGGAAGGCCTACACCTGGTTGGTGGAACTATCATTATTTCCAAGATAAGTACCAGATGATATTTTAATTTATGTTTCTGCATGTCTGTGTATTTATAATTATCATGTATTCTACTGTGCATATGGATTAATCCTAATGCCATGTTTTAAAATTATGATAGCAATAATTCTTAGGCTTACTCTGAGTCTAAATTTGTTTCATTGCTTAAGTGCATGTGGTTTATATAATTAAGTGTGAGTAATGTTATTCCGTGAAGTAGCACCTCACCGGAAGTGGGGAGGGGCGTTACACTTTGGCTCGATGGAGGATGAATTTTTAGTCTAAGGAGGAAGATCATGGGTGTCGGTGGAGAATGGAAACTCCACTAGGTGAATATCTAGACTTGTGCCAATGGATTCAATCGTGAAAGGAATACTCATCCATTAGATTCAAAATTATAGTCATAATAAAATAGAGTCTCTCTAGATTGTTGCAGTATATTTCATTTCTTAAAAACATAAGTTTAATAATAGATACATTGTTGTGGAAAACAATAACTCATTATCATTCCTTTCACATTTAAGGAACGTACTGTTAAACAATTGTCAAATTGACATATCAAATCTTGATAAAAAAAAATTGAAAAATAGTCATTAGAAATATAAAAAAATTATTCACAAGTTGTGTTTTTACTGTAAAGTAAAATTCTAAATAAAAAAAATACTTTTGTATGCCGGAAGTTGAAGAACTTGTGAAAATACAGTTTTTTTTGTCATAAAACAAGCAAAAGTGTTACCCATCTTCATGATTTTACCCTTATGGTGGTGGAAAATCTAGCCAAGAGGAAACACATGGTGATGGTTCTGTAATAGGAGTGATGGGAAGATCATGGCAAGAAGCAAGGTTTTCATGTGTGTGAGAAGCATGTAGATCGGGGTTCTCATTTTTTAGGAGCTCTAAGGGTGTACAGAATGTTGGTAAGCGAGTTTGTCAAAATTTGCAAGAGATCGACACAAGAGTTTTGAAGATGAGGCCATGAGAGCCAGAAACATGGATGAAAAATGGGATCAGACTAGAGAATGTTCATGGTCATGGAAATCCCATCATTGGAATACTAATTGATGCAAAGGAGCCAAATTGGACAATTTTTGGCGGTTTCGATAATCGACCCACACGTCGCGAGTTGCAATGGGATCTCTTGTGGATGAAACGATTCACACTGATTTGATCATTCTGAATGATCGACAGGTTTGGTGTTAGGATTTTGTGCTCCTAAACCAACACCAAATAATTTTGAGTTAGTTTTTTTGGAAACCAATGATTATTTCACTTATGGTGCCTCGACATGTTATCTGTAGACGATGTGTTGGCGATTTAACTACCTTACAAATTTTCCTTTGCTTGTAGCATCTGGAATTTGTAAGAGAGGACCCTGCAATGACGTGATCAGGTGGTGTGGATGGCTAATGGGCTATCGAATAAGACTAAAATGTTCTCAAACAACTCCCATAGCCACTCAATTAAGCTTAATTACCATGCATTTTAAATAGTTGGAGTTTTGATCATGCCTTGAGGAAATCAATCAATGATTTGAGTACTTTGAGCTTATCTAGTTTTATTGTACTTGAATATGTATGTTTTTGGTGGGATTTAGGTTCATCTAGATTTAAATTCAAAAGTGTATGAAAAATTAGGGTTTCGAGGAAAAACAAGGTGGTTTTGCTAGAGCAGGTGGTATAGAAATGGATGGTTTCATGCTTTGGATCCATAAAGAAGACTTCGATTATAGTGAATAAGAGGGAAAGATATAATGAAAAGGAAATATAATTTTATCATAAATACTAGAATATCATTAAAAAAATTATTATAATGGAGTTTAGAATATTTATTGTGTGTAAATGGGAATATGATTGTAAGACCTAGTTAGGCATGTGTACCCCTAGTAAATTGTTGACAAAGTATAAATGTGGACCTAGGTGACAGGGGGACACATGTCATATTCCCAGATACCCTGGTTATAAACCTTGAGGGTGGTAGGGCCTAGAGGTGAGTGGTGCAAACTCACTTGGCGGTTTGTCCAAATTTGGTCATGGGAAACCCCAAGTCAAGTTTGGAGGGGGGAATGTTAGGTTAAACTTGACTCGGTAAAATATTCAAATTTTTTAGGTCAATAGTAGTGGTTTCAAGAACATGGTATTGGTGACTCGGGGTATTGAGCTCATGTATTTCATGTAATAAATCCTTTAAATAGGCTAATTAGGATATTCCATTGTAATGTTCTATGATGTGAGCTGTGAAGGCTCACTTGGTTGGGGACAAGATTTTTCTCGGCTTGGTCGAGTTTGGTCAAGGGACTAATAGACATATTATCTTGTTTTTGTGGTTTGGGTTTTGCAGGATAAATCTCGTGTGTAAAATCATGTGTTGTTTCTATGTCTGGTTATTTTAATTTATCTCGCATTTTAATATTAGGTTCTCCATATATCATACAATCAAATTCCATGCTTAAATCATTAGATGGTCATATGTTTATGCCTCATGGAATCATTGTTTCCTTTCTTTTGGAGTTAAGGGGAATGATTATTTTGATTGAAGTCAAAGTAGTCAACACCCCATTAGATTACAATCTTTCGTTAGGATGTAGTTGGTTCTATGCTATGCTAAAGTGTCCTTGGTATTTAGGGTCCTTTTCTTTCCTCATGAAGGGAAAGTGGTTAACATTGATTAATTGGCCTATTGTACATGTGATTTTAGAGCTAACAAATGTATGAACACACCATTTGTCAATGGTTCCATGAGTGGATATGATAGTGTTAGTATGGGATCATTCAAGGATTCAAAATTTTGATGGGCACACTTGTCCTACCCCCACCATTCACTTGTTCCAACACTTCTCCTATCTATATTCTCTCTTAAAGTGCTATTGAATCAAAAGGTATTCAACGGGATCCTTGGGAAATACCCAATCCTTTGAAATTTGATTCATTTGGAGAAATTATGTTGCTAAGTGCAATATAGATTTTCTATTAGGCAATCTAGTTAGCATTAGTTGACACTAATCAAAGCCTCCAATGGGATGTGGAATATGATCAGTACACTTCACCCTTTTGGGTTTTTAACCCTCCTAGTTCATGTGATTTATTGGATACCAAGACACCTTTATATGAGGCCATCCTAAAAGTCATGTCTTTGGTCAATAAATGTTACGAGGAAAATCACTCTATGGCAAGGGGTAAACCAAAAAAAATGGAAATGACTGCAGAAGTAAACTCTAATCCCAAGTATGCTATATAAATTAAAGTACCCACAAGAGAAGATAAAATCCTAATTCGTCTAGATGTTTGGAGAAGACCACCATTTAGCATTTGAATCAAAGAAATACACCTGCAACTCGTCCTCAACAACCAAGATATGCCAGAATATGGTGATAATACATATTTTTAGCACATATAATAACATAATCCATCAATATTCAAAACAAATATGCCCATGGAATAATAATTCATATATTTTCAAGACATTAATTGGATGAGAGAAGAGTATTTATATTAGAGTATGATCAAAAAAATTATACAAATTACACACTTCTGTGTCGGCACGTCTTGAAACTGAGAAACTAAGCTCCTTCCAGTTGGGCCTCCCCCACTTCAATCCTCCACTAAAGGCAAGATCATATAAGAGATACAATGAGGTTCTCTATCAAAGAGGGAAGAGCTTGGGGACTAAACAATGTGTTCAGACTTAAAAGGAAAAAGGGATGCAAACTCAATATGAAGTGAATAATTTCTCCAGAGTAACTTTTCTCTCACAAGTTTAATTCTCTCTCTCATGGTTTGAATATGGCCCAATTTATAGCTTTCAAATGGAACTGAAGGGTCGATTCGGAACGTTTCTAGTATATGGAAGGTCAAGGATCATGGATCTCGTGACGTGACATGGAAATTCGACACAATTTTTAATTTTGAGCACAAAACCCGATGTACGCGGGCTGGAATGGTCCAACCTTCATATATGCATGTTGTACAATTGTTAGGGAATGTACATGTGGAACAATATGATTCTTAGCTATGGGAAGTAAAAAGGGGACTTCAATTCTACATGGGGAAATGGAAAAGGCCTTCTGAGAAATTTGCATGGGCTGAGGTAAATCTTTCTATAACAAATGCCCCTTAATGTGTGAGGTTAGATGAGTATCTTCGATGGCCGAAATACATTATAATTCCCAAAAGTGGAGTGATGGAGACTCATCTAGAAGAACTAGTTTCTCATCAGAATATTACAATCCATAATGACTTTGTACACATGGCTTCCAATTTTAATTACACTACATATCCATGTGGAAATATGCCAACAGTTGTTCATGGCCATGAATAGGAAATAAAAAGTAGATACATGCCATAAGTTGTCATAGTCACTAACAAGGCCTAGTGAAAACCAATATCAAAATCAATCTGAAGATATATGTATACAATGGAGTACAATATGATCTCCCATGATCACTGAAGTCATATAGGTACTGGTCCAATGAATGATAGAAACAACTCAGGAAAGTTGCTACTATAAGTTGTGTTGTCACCCTGTAATTTCCTAGGCTGAGGAGAAATTCAACAGGGGTAACTACAAAACCTCTTCGAGTTAGGTATCTCTCCTCGAATTAGAGGGGTAACTACAAAACCTCTTCGACTTAGAGAGGTATCTCTCTATTTGATATAGATTTTTTGGAATAGGATATTAGGCTAGCTATGGAGAATAGGATATGTTTATGAGTTGGGTAGGTGCAGAGAAGAGGAATCATAGGCAACGGAGTCACAATCTAAGATTTAATCAAAAACAAATCCTATAGACAACCTTATAGGGAAAGGTAGGAAAATCACTAGATTCTTCATAATCTTGGGGTGTGGCAGAGGGGAAAAAATGTTAAGAGGTAAAATTAAAGACAGAGCAGTAAAGAATTTTGCGTTTAACTTTTAGTGGAAAACATTGGCATTGCTTTAAATAGTGAACATGGTGTTTTTCCACAAATCCTGATATTAAATATATTTGAAACAATGAAGAATACAAACATATATGATAATAGAGGAAAAAAAAATCACAATGATAAATAACTTCACCAATGAATTTGACACAAGAATCCTGTAACTACTGCGACTGTATTATTGAATTGATGAAAAATACAGGAGGCTCTGTGAGCTGTTTACAAAAACTAAATCATGGTCTCTTCTCCTCTCCATACATTTTATTCCATACAATATATAAACAATACTCTCCTCAGGTTCCTGAGGTCGAATACAACCACCTCGGCCAAAAATAGCAAGAAATCCCCAAAAATATGGAACTGTCCACCATGAAAGACGGGCCTAATTTTTACAAAAAAGGGGTCCGAACAGACATTTGTTTCTCTTCAACGCTGAAACCTAGGAAAAAAATGAAGGAGTTTATTGTTTATGAGCATGTTCTGGCCAAAAAAATACTTTGGATTCGCCAAATTTGCCTCCAGTTCACCGTAATAGCTCCCACAAGATCGAGACTGTAACAGGAAAACAAAAAATCTGAAAAATGAGGCTGAAAGGAAGCTTCTATTCTCCCTGCTCATGGAACCTATGAAAAAACTGAGATATTTTTTTGTTCTTCCAGCCGTTACAGAGAAACACCTCTCTCTGTTTTTAAAAATTTGTTTCAATTTGCCCGGAATCAGCTTCGGAAGAAGACTGGTCAAAAAGTTGCAAAAGTGGTTTTTGTTTAGGAAGGGTGGTATTATGAACCCCCCCTGAGGTGGTAAGTGGTTTTAGGGGGGGGTTCCACTAGACTATGGATCTGACACCTGTCCGAGGGTGGTTTTATAATACAACCTCATTCTGTTCCCCCCCCTCTGGTTAAACTTCAGATGGCGAGGGTGGCTCTGGAAATTTTCATATCCATTGATTTAATTTGATTTGTGGAAAGTGTGCGTGGAGTTGGGGGGTGGGTAGAACTTAGTATAGTCTTTAGTTTTTATGCTTTTTTAATTTTTGTTTCTTTTTAATATTTTTTATTTTGATTTTAATATATTTTATTTATGTTTGTTTTTAAATTGTTTTATGTTTATTAAATGATTTGTTTTGTTTTATATGTTTTTTTTTATTATTTTATAATTTGTTTTTTAACAAATGTTTATTTTGTTTATTAGTTATTATCAATGTTAATTAATAAACACTAACCTAATTATTAATTAATTAATTAAATAATAGTTAGTCTAACCATTATTTTATTTTAAATTTTCCTATCAAAACAACTTTGTTAGGCTAACAAGTATTAGAAAATGTCACTAACCCTTTAACATTATTCGTTCATTATCCTAAGTTCATTTATCCATGGATGAGAGGCAGGTGAAGTAGCTAATGGGGCAAAGGGGCAAAGGTATTGAGGGCACAACATAGGATGAAAGAAGCAGCAGGGTGATGGAGAAGCGGGGGAAATGGGTGATGGGGAAAAAAGGGGTCAACCGAGATAGAAGTCTTCATCATGGGGGAAATGTCAAATCAACAGTCGAAGAATCGAGTTACCTATAATTATAGGACCCCAACATAGGTTCCACTTGGGGATGGTATCTCTTTCAAGAGGTGTCAAGAGCCACTGAACTCTGAACATGCAGATCGATGCTTTATTCTTTGGGCCATGGAGTCACTGCAGCTGCAATCTTCAAATTGGCTCAAATTTGACTGGACAGTGAACTAGATACTATCAAATGAAAACTCTGATGGAAATCATACAATACTGAAAATATGCTCAAATGACTGAGCTTATTCAAAACAACTACCTACCCTACACTACTGACAATTTCGTCGTTCTAAATGATACAATAATGCCAGTGCATCCAGTCAAGCAACTTCTCTACTAGCTCTACTCTTTCAATGTTTTCAAACAATATCATAAATAGAACTTGCATAGGCATCATGAAATTCTTTCCATCCTTGTTTTCATTACAAAGAGATTGATAAACATGACAGATAACAGAAAATATGGGAATGCATTATTGCTCTGTGATGAACAATTTCTCCATATAAATAACCACTGGATCAAGATAGACTTGACCTATTACTGGTTATTCAAATTTAACCAACTCAACTTCATGATTTGATTGTGTAGTTGTGCTATTTTCATCCTCATGCACTTCCTGGCATGGCTGCAACTTTTCTGATGGGGTTTATAATGTGAATTCTGCTGAAAAAGAAAATGAAGTTGCCTGCCTGATCATGTCAATATCATAATAGATTTTTATCCCATAGCTGGATAATGGAAAATGACTTTGAGAACACCAGTCATCCAACACATCAGATATTGGATCCTGTAGAAATTGAACTGATTGTTGCATTGGTTCCACTGAAACTTCTTTATTTTCTGTGTATTTATCCTTTAGGATATACTCAAGACTCTTTTTCAAAAACTGAAATGAATTAAAGCATAATGGTACTGAGTTATTTTGGATCAACTCATAATTTGCCTCAGGATTTAATCTTTCATCTGAAATTTGAAAATCAAAGTAGGTAAAGGGATGAAACTCTAGATTTAGAACATCCTCCACATCAGCAATGACATCTTCACCTAGTTGATCAGAAAATTCTCCCTCTCTACTATTGACAACTTGCTTACAATTTCCTCTCAAAAATTGAAAAGAAGAGAAACATAAGGGCAAAGATTTTTCCCTTACTCTGAAATTTTATGCCTCTTCCTCATCACTGTCATGACTGTTGTCCAAGGGCTGATTGTCATATCTGAACTGTAAATGATATTTTTCCTACCAACGACATGTTGTTGATTGCTTTGAACAATCAACATCTATTTCAGCCTCATGATCATCATCATACTGATCACACTTGGGTAGATTATCCCAGTAAGAAAAGTCATCAAAGATGCACATCATATCAGCTGATGGCTCTTCAACAAGTTGAGTTGGAACTTCATCTTTGACTATGTTATGAATTGAATACATGAAAGAATTATTATCCAAACCATGGTACCAAGGGTGAGATGCAAAATGTTTGGGAACAATGACCTTTTCTTTCTCTCAGATCAATGGAACATGATGTCTTTGAACTTCAATATTTTCTCTTATGCTAATCTTCTGCATCATCTCTTCCATGGTGTTGGCCAAAATGTCCAATTTATCTTTTGAATATTTCAGCTGCTCCTTTCCTTTATTCTTTACCTTTGACCTTTTGATCAGCAATTTGGTCTCCACATAAACTACAATGTTATGCATTTCTTCGAGAGTTGCAGTGTTTCTTTCTCTTAATTGGAATGCCATCTCAGGATCGAAGGAATCTGGGAAATGAAAGTGGTTTGATCCTGGGGGTGGCCTTATATCAATAGGCATTGCATGATATACCTTATTGAACCTTGATGAAAACTATTGTACTGTTTCCCTTGGCTGTCTTTTCAAATCATCATACTCTTCTAGGATGAGAAAGACATTTCTCATGATCACCCATCGATCTAGGAAAACTTGCACAAACTAATGCAAACTGCTAATGCTTGCATCTGGAAGATTCTTAAACCAATTTTTAACTTTTCCTTGCAAAGACAAGGCAGACATCCCGATATAGACATAGTCATATTCAACCTCATAAAGGTCGAGGAAATCTTCAAGACTTTGAATATGCTTTTCAGCAATGATATTCACATTTTCTCCATCAAATCTCGGCAGATTATTGATGTAATTGATAGGGATGTTATGGAGAATAGGAGGAAAATCTAGAGTTTTGTATCCATCTGGGATTTTGGTAGGTACAGGAGGTGAAGCAAGAGGCTTACAACCATCCGAAGATTTAGAAAGAGTAGGAGATAAAGCAGGAGGATTATGTCTCACTAGGACTTCTACAGGTGCATCTGGGATGTGCACATTTGTATGAGTATGTACATAATATACAATTGGGGATATGATATCTTGAGGATCATCAATTTGCAGATGATCAATATAAACTTCAGCAATATACTTTTGATCAGGCTTAGATTAAGATAGAACATAATTACATATAAATCCAAAGATCTCTTGAATGCAATTTGAGCTTGAGTACCTGGTCTTTCTAGGCTGCTTGGTCATCTTTTGGTTCTTGCTCCAGTGGATTCTTTGAGTTGGCACTATCTGAAGTTAATTTGGAGTCAACAGGTGAATGATCTCAGCCTTCTTGTGTCTGGTCACTGTCCACCATCAGTGATCAGATCTGGAACTTTGAAGTGTACTACTGGAGAAAGTTCCCCAGTATGGTCGCCATTATGTTATCACCCTGTAATTTCCTAGGCTGAGGAGTCGGCAGGGGTAACTACAAAACTACTTCGATTCAGGGATCTATCCCTCTGAGACTCAGAGAGGAATCTCTATGTTTGATATAGATTTGTTGGAATAGGATATTAGGCTAGCTATGGAGAATAGGATATGTTTCTGCGTTCGGGAGGTGCAGAGAAGAGGAATCATAGGCAATGGAGTCACAATTTGAGATTTAATCAGAAACAAATCCTACAGACAACCTTATAGGGCAAGGTAGGAAAATCACTGGATTCTTCATAATCTTGGGGTGTGGCAGAGGGGGAAAAATGTTAAGAGGTAAAATTAAAGACAGAGCAGTAAAGAATTATGCGTTTAACATTTAGTGGAAAACATTGACATTGCTTTAAACTGGGAACAGGGTGTTTTTACACAAATCCTGATCTTAAATATCTTTGAAACAATGGAGAAGACAAACATATATGATAACATAGGAAAACAAAATCACAATGGGAAAAAAAATCACCAATGAATTTGACACAAGAATCCTGTAACTACTGGGACTGTATTATTGAATTGATGAAAAACACAGGAGGCTTTGTGATTTGTTTACAAAAAATAAATCACGGTCTCTTCTCCTCTCTATACATTTGATTCCATAAAATATATAAATAAGACTCTCCTCAGGTTCCTAAGGTTGAATACAACCACCTCGGCCAAAAATAGAAAGAAATCCCCAAAAAACTGGAACTGCCCGCCATGAAAGACGGGCCCTAATTTCTGTAAAAAAGCGGTCCGAACAAACATCTATTTATCTTCAATGCTAACACCTGGGAAAACAATGAAGGAGGTTATTGTATATGGGAATGTTCTAGCCAAAAAACTCCTTTGGATTCGCCAAATTTGCCTCCATTTCGCTGTAACAACTCCTGCAAGATTGGGGGGGGTCTGCTGGAATGTGGAGCCGACACCTGTATGAGGGTGGTTTTATAATACAACCTCATTCCAGAGCCCCCCCTCTCGTTAAACTTCGGATGGAGAGGGGGGGTCCGGAAATTTTCATATCCGTTGGTTTAATTTGATTTGTGGAAAGTGTGCGTGGAGTTGTGGGGTGGGTAGAACTTAGGATAGGCTTTAGTTTTTATGTTTTTTTACTTTTTTTTTTCTTTTTAATATTTTTTATTTTGATTTTAATATATTTTATTTATGTTTGTTTTTAAATTGTTTTACGTTTATTATATGTTTTGTTTTATTTTATATGTTTTTTATTATTATTTTATAATTTGGTTTTTAACAAATGTTTATTTTGTTTATTAGTTATTATCAATGTTAATTAATAAACACTAACCTAATTATTAATTAATTAATTAATTAATAGTTAGTCTAACCATTATTTTATTTTAAATTGTCCTATCAAAACAACTTTGTTAGGCTAACAAAGCTGTTTTGAGGTATTAGAAAATGTCACTAACCCTTTAACATTATTTGTTCATTATCCTAAGTTCATTTATTCATGGATGGGAGGCAGGTGAAGTAGCCAATGGGACAAAGGGGCAAAGGGAGTGAGGGCGCAAAGGAGGATGAAAGATGCAGCAGGGTGATGGAGAATCGGGCGAAATTGGTGATGGGGAAAAAAGGGGTCAATCGAGACATAAGTCTTCATCATGGGGGCAATGTCAAATCAACAGTCAAAGAATTGAGTTACCTATAATTATAGGACCCCAACAAGTTGATGTATTCAATTCTTCTACATGATCCTCCAAAGGTGAAAGTATACATCATGTGAACAAAGGAGTTGAGGTCGAACACAATGAGACTTTGTTTGATTACCAGTCATTGAGGTATATCGTTAACAAACGTGAGACAACCTACCAATAATCAAAGTAGGTATCAAGGCACCGAGTACATTCTCACACGTGAATAAAGGTTTTGAGGTTGAATACTTTAAGAATCCATCGATCAAAAGACATTGATGTATTCCCAATTATTGATGGTGAGAGAACCCGCCACTAATGACTGCAAGCCCCTAGGTACTCATAGGAATCTATGCCTCATTTCCAGAATATATGAGATGAATTCGATGGAAGGAGACCCGCTGAAAAGAGATAATTAAGACATATCTCATCATTTAGCATGTGGTACAAAGAAATAGCTTGATGATTTGGAGGAAATCATATGAAGAACATGTTCATGAACCAACGATCCTACGCATTTTCCACATGCACCAGATGCAAGTAGTGCACGAAAAAGACCCTCTAAATAGCAACCAATAAGGAAAATTGCCGACAAAGGTGAGGAAAACACCAATAAGGATAATGGCATCCAAGACATGCATAAATCCCAATGTGTGAATAGATTGATTGTCATCAAACACAAGGGAAACACCACAGTCAGCAACCAATGAGGAGATGTCGGCTGTTGGTTTCAAGGTTACCAACCCATGATGAAAGTAGGACCAGGGTGCATGGTAGGGTTTACAACTTGATCTAACTCTGAGACATATTGTGGGTATGTTCTACATGAAAATTTGATAGTTCTGAGAAATGGTCGACACAAGCTTATAAACATCCTTTGAACAAGAGAATGAGACATATGGAAGACTCTGGCAGCATAGACTCAATGATGAAACTTTGTAATGCAAGAGGAATCAATCAAACTCTCCATAGGGATTGGAAGAGTAACCAGTCAGAGGAGTAAACTCTAAGTAGCGAGCTCATCTTCCTAAGGTCATGGTAAACCCAAAATTTGGAAGACAATTGGACTCAAAAGTCTATGCTTTGTTCAAAGGAAACACGACTACTACCAAAATAAGACAATATTCCTTTCCTACCCGTCTTTTTTTGTTTTTTCATAGTCAAATGAATGTTATGATACAGAGGACGAAACGAGTTTCACGAGTAAGAAACTAGTTCCAATAGTGGAACATATCTATGCTCAATGAAAGTAGGTGCAAGCAATATATGGACACTCGGGGGAATGTTTCCTCGTAGGGTACAAGGTTTCAAGGTGAAAAGGATATAAATAAAGATCTAGTTGGCTGGTGACGAAAAATGTTGAGTTAATGGGATTATAATTGAGAAAGCAGGAACCAGAAATAGGCTCAATACTGCAAGCTAGAGGATGAGATGCAATCACAACTTAACTCCAAACAATGTCCTTTTTCGTAAATTTAGTCCCCTAGGCCCGAAAAAGTATAAAACAATATCCAGGAGAACTCTTTTATCCACTAGTGACTAAAGTATTCATTTTTTTATATTAGTCTACTTGGTTTGAAAAAGGGTTAAGATTACACCAAATATATGTCCTTTCAAATATAATTAATGAGTGTGAAAGAGACAAGTTCACTGGGAAATATTTTTGCCTTTTGGGAGAGTTGGAAAATAACTTAAACAAGACTCGGTGGGAGTCCCATAGATATAGATCAGCATAATTATAAGTGAGAACATGAGGCTCAAACGCAAAGTCATATTGGAACTATAAGGGACTCCCAGTCTTTATGGAATAATTTGTGTATGGGCACCAAATGGCACAAAGGTTCTAACTAGGGAACCCATGTTTGGTAAGCCTGTACCATTCAATAGAGACACTTCTAATAGTAGTGATGAGGTTCTGTGTTTCTAATAAATGGGTTCGTACCTAATGCATATGGATCACAGTCATAAGGAAATGCAAAAATACAAGATGGAAAGAGGACCTATCCTATATACTGGTTAAAGAAGATACCTACTGAAGTCATGAATGGGAGAAAGAACGCTAGAGACCGAAAGAACCCCAAGAAAAAACCACCAAAATCAACTCCTTCCACTACTCTATTAGTCCATTATGTCAAAAATATATAAGGTGGGTAAAAAATTTCTACAAATAGTTAAAAAAAAAAAGAATTACTATACCATTTCACATTTTCACCTAAATAGTGCATTTTGAACCAATTTTCCCACGATATTCAAGTGTCGATTGCAAGAGGTACGAGCAATGGAAAGGACAAATGTCTGAACTAAGTAAGTACTCATTCCCTACTCTTTATTTCTAGTGGATTAGAATTTCCAATTCGACTGAAAGTTTTGAGTTTTTTAGGGAACAAATTAGGAATTAGTGTGTATGCAAGCTACAATTCATTGGGTCATGTATATAGAGGCATGCACACGGGCAAGGCAAATCCATCCCGCGTATATGTAGCCCTACACATTATTGTTACCACAGCATCCTGCATACAAGTCTGCAACTTGATTTTTTAAGATGAATTGACTAAAAAATGACTTGGATTTTGTAGAATGGTACTAGAATGGAGGGAAAGGGAGCATGAGGAAGTTGATGCTACAGTAGAAAGCAATATGGGGGCCCAATTAGCATTAAAAATTTGCAGGATTTATAAATTTTGGGCTCTCAAAGGAATACGGGCGCAAGTGAGGTTGCTCCCAATGTTGGTGAACTACTAGGATCCGGATACAGAGGCCTTCAATATCGATGGGAAACCATTGAGAATTGAATTCGAGGATATATATTTCTTGACAAGATTGTCTTGTCGGGGTTAGGTGGTGAACCTCAAAAATCGGGGAGCTAGGAGTGGCATGAACATAGAGGAATGCATCGCCACTCACTATGTTGTAGGTACATAAAAGGTAGGTAGACAACTCCCCATACGAGTGATCAACAACTTGAGTTTAAAGATCGTCATTCTCGTATTGGAATGGATCATGGGCTCAGCCTCACTTCACCAAGCATCAAGGCCACTGATGTTATACTTAGTGGAGTGCTTACGCCCCACATTTTATGATTGGTGCACCTCACTACTGGCTAACATGAAAATCTAGCTGACAGACTACAAACAAGGTAGGAAGAGAAACTTCGGGTTCACGTCTATCTTGTGTAGTTTTTTCTTCGAGCGGGTTCTAAGCTTGAGCCCTAGAGTTGATATCATTCCACGTGGACCACGCAATCCATCCATGTCATGGTGGATCGAGGTGATGAGGTGGCTGGGAGGTGGTAGGGTGCCAAACCCCTACAATGATGAGTTCTTATTCTAGTGGTGTTGATAGGCAATAGCCATGGATGACTACCCTTATGTAGGGATTGACTTCATAGGATATCTAGACATGCCATTTCCACTAGGCTCTACCTTTGGTGATATAGGTAAAATGTTTTTATATATATCATTTTTGTGTGTTTTTCAAATAGAATAAAAAACAAAAATAATTTTGGATGGTGACAAGTATTGACAATTACTTTCTTGTGCAAATGTGGGTTTGTAATGACCAGATAGATTCCCATGACATTCCCAGAGGAACTAGGGAGTCAATATAGTGGGAGGAGATGCATAGAGAGTGCTTCAAAAAGTGCAGGGAAACCTGTCTTCTTTGATGCACAGGATTCCGATCATCCAAGTAGAGGATCTTCCCAAGGCCATGCAGCAATAGGTGGTGCATTTTCCACATGCATGGGTGTGAATATTTCGGCGTCTCGCAAACACCGTTGTATGTTACCATGATACGCATCCAATGCAATATGCGTAGATTCCTTTATCATTGTATCTATTGGCCATATGTATTTTGAGGGTGTGAGCCCCAATTTTGTACTATGACACCATATTTTTGAGAGATAATATATATAAAACAAACTTTGGTCTTCAAATTTACTTACATGTTACAATGTGTACATTGATAAATGTGTTTTCTTTACTTTAGTTATGTGACAAATTCCAATATAAAACATAATTAGAATATGCATCGGATACATAATTATAACTTCTAGGTATATGCTTATAAGTAATCAAATCAAAGTGTCATTCCAAAATTCGTACCCGAAGGAATCATCAAAGTAGAGTAAGGTATCACACATGGTAACTGTCGTTCAACTAACATACTACTAACTAGGAGTCGAGGCAAACTTCTAAATATCGAACAACATGTGAAATGGAATCGCGTAAAATTTCTATAACAGTTCTATATCTAGCCACATTATTCATTGATGGCCCTAGAAAAGCACCACCTGAAGACACTAGTTCACCCTCAAGTGAGTAAAAAACCCAAGTGGCGGAAGCCAAGTTCTATGTATGATGAAAACATTGTCTGTGAATCCTAAGTAAACTGAAGATTCCGTTGACATTTTCCAACCAAGGGAAAACTTGATAAGCAAACTGATGACCCAAAGGAAAATATATATATACACTAAGATACATGAGTATACAAATAATTACGCCCAATGTTCGGGCTCAAGCATAATATATTTTCAAGTAGATCCCATTTCTGGGCTCATCCAACATATTCCCTTCATAATATTCTAATTCGTAGGCTCCTTTTTCCAAAACACGCCGCACTATATAAGGACCATGCCACATGGGGTTGAACTTGACTTTCCCCAACATTTCTTTGGCTTGGTCATACAAGAGGACTAAGTCACGCTCAGTGTACTACCGAGGATAGACAGACCTATCATACTGAACCTTGAAATGACATTTATTTGCTTCGATAGTCATAGAGGCATCTCGACGCTACTCATCTAGACTCTCTAGGTGTACAAGACGTTCTTCAAGATCGAAAGTGTCAAGTCAGAGATTAACTGCCAGTTTAAGTGAATGAATTTCAAATTCAATAGGAAGGATCGAATCCACACCATGTACTAACTAAAAAGGATAAAAACCAGTGGAAGTCTTAACCAAGGTGTGGTATTCCCAAAGCACAGAATAAAGCATTACATGCCAGTCATATTTTCACTGGTTGATAGTTTTTTGCAAAATGGTCTTGAGAGACTTGTTCACAGCCTCTACTTGCCCATTCTCCTGGGGATAGTAAGGGGAATAATGACCATGTTTAATCCCCATTTTATATGTTAATTCTTTCATCATTTCGTTATAAAAGTGACTACCATGATCAGTGACAATATTCCTGCGGATTCTGAACCAGGCTATAATTTGATTGAACAAAAAACTTGTTGCAATTTTACCATTGGATTTAAGAGTAGCCATGGCCTCTTCCCATTTAGTGAAGTATCCTATGACCATGATTATATGTCGATGCCCCCTAGATTAAGCTAAGTTGCAATCCAAAAAATATACCCCCCACTTGGTGAAGGGACTGACGGTGATGACAGGGTGAAGAGGGGTTGGGTGTAAGTGCATCTTCCGAGAGAACATCTGGCAGGGGTGACACTTCTTGACCTCTTCAATAAAATATTTAAAAATTGTCGGCCAAAAATAACCAACTCGCAATATCTTTTGGGTTGTCACAAGCCCAGATAGATGAGCACAACAATCCTCATTATGGCAGTTGTTAAGAACCAACTCAACCTCTTCATGAGTCAAACAACGATGCACGATATTATCTAAACCTCGACAATACAAAGTCTCGTTGATGACAAGGTAGTTTTTATCTTGATGTCGTATGTGTTGTCGATCGTCTCTCGAAAGATGCTGAGAGAAATTCAAGTTTTGAAGATAGATCAAAATGTTTCCATACTAGGGGTCTGATGATGAGATAAGGAAAATGTGCTCATCCGCAAATGAATCAACATGAATGACATCCTCATCTAGCCAAGGTTAGTCCGATATTAACTCGAAAAAAGCTATCGATTTCTTGGATTTTGCCGAAGCAAAATCAAGGTCAAACTCTTGCAAAATGAAAATTTGTTTATTATATTTCCCCCCTATGATATGCCCAGTAAGGACGTATTGAAATGAATTGACATAAAAAACTATGGTAGTTTTTCAAAGAAATTTATAGTGTCGTATTCTTTGAACCCTGTGTACGGCAGCTAAAGCTAGCTTCTCAACATGAGAATACTAAAGTTCAGGGTCGACTAAGGTAATAGACAACATACTCATGGATCGCATCGTCTTCCTGAACCAAAACCATACCAACCATCCCTTCATATGAAGAGATATAAAGAAAGTACTCACAACTATATTCAGGAGGCTTCAACAGAGGTGTTGATACCAAGGATTTATTAAGAGCATCGAAGGATTCCTAGGCTCGCTCATCCCATATAAACATAGTGTCCTTCTTCAAGAGATGCATGAAACCCTTGGTAATATTGGCATAGTTAACTATAAAGCGACATAAGAAGTTGGATTTCCCTGTAATCCTTGAAGCTAATGAACATTGTGCAAGGGAGGCAATCGAAGTATTGAATCAACCTTCAAAGGATCCAACAATATCCCATGCTCAGAGACTAAAAATCCTAAAAGGCGGCTCGACTTGACATAAAATATGCACTTATGAGGGTTTAAACGGATGCGATAATAAAAACATCTCTAAAATACAAGTCAAATATACATAGAATGATCTACTCTCTTGCAAGAGTGAGTAGCGAGATCATCGAGATAAGCTTTGACAATGTACTTGAGATCATGGAAAGAAAAATTCATGGCTTGTTGGAAGGTTTCTTTGGGATTTTTAAGACTGAAAGGCATTTTTTGGTATGAAAAAGTACCCCAAGGACAAATAAATTTCATCTTATGTTGATCCTCGAGTTTAATATGAATTTGATTGTACCCTGAAAACCCATCCATAAAATAAAAAACCTCGCTTCTCGCAAACTCATCGAGAATCTGATCAATGAAATGTGTTGGGAAGTTATCTTTTGGACAAGATTTATTCAGGACTTGAAAATATATACACACATGGATGGTTCCTTACTTCTTATTCACAGGAAGGGGGTTGGATACCCATTCATTCAAGGGAACTGGATAAATGAAACCAATATTAAGTAATTTCTCTAC
The DNA here is from genome assembly GCA_032191745.1 of Picea mariana. Taxonomy (NCBI): domain Eukaryota; kingdom Viridiplantae; phylum Streptophyta; class Pinopsida; order Pinales; family Pinaceae; genus Picea; species Picea mariana. Next base: position 41,136 of record JASDQU010684655.1, read on the forward strand.
TTCTTCCTTGATAGTAGGGACCTTCCTAGGATTAACAACTCTAAGTTGTTGTCGAATAGGTTTAGAATCTAGGTAGGTTTTAATATCATGTTAAAAAATGCGAGGGTTGATTCCTGACATCTCTTCATATTACCAAGTGAATACATCACAAAATTCATTGAAGAGATCAGTGTAGATCTGAATTTCTTCAGGCAAAGAATCTGCATCGACATACACATTCTCTATTTTACCAAGAACTTGAGAGATGTCGATCATGACGGTAGGAGAAATACCCTCCATGTTTCCTTAAACATAAATGACATGCGTATATAGTGAAACAACTGTGTGACCGACCATCTCACTCAAGGTAGATCTAAAATCATCTTGTTCGATTCTAACAAGATTCAGGAGGAAGTAAGAGCGATGATGCATATAATCTCATGGACTATCAGAACCATTCATGGCCTCTAAGATGGCTTGATATGAAGGTAAAGTATCATTGAGGAAATCATGTCAACAAGATGATGAGGTGGCCCATAGGGGCAGGAGGTTAGGATCCTCCTCGTCCGTCTACGAGGAGACAAGATCTGGGTTAGTAGTAGATTTTAGAACAACATCATACGCTATCTTTGTTTTCGATAGTGGCATAACCATTCCAATATGCGAGTGACCTTCACAAGACATAGTTGGGGAAGGTAGGGTCCAAGTATCATTGAAATATGAAGTGCGGAAAGGAAAAGACCTTGTCGAAGAGGACTTACTAGACATGGAATAAAGGTGATGAACTAGTGCCACAAAATCAAAGGTACCCATGAGGGAGGAATACATTCTGACACCAATATCATCAGTTTTGTTATAGAAATATTTGCCTCACCTTATACAATATTGCACAAAAGGCCTTTTTTCATTTCCCCATGTAGACTTATCTTCCCTGTATGTAAAATCCATAGCTAAAAATATAATGTTTTCCACATGTACGCATCTTGCACACTATACAACATGTGTATACGCAGGCTGCTCCACTACAACTTGCATACATCAGGATTTGTGCCAGAAAATGAAAATTAAATGTCAAGTTTCCATGTCACAATATGAGATCTCTAATCCTTGGCCTTCCATATACTGGAAGCATTCTGACTCAGCCCTTTAGTTCCATTTTGAAGGCTATAAATGGGCCAATTCTGAGTTATGGAAAAGGAGAGAGAATTCAAATATGAGAGAAACATTACTATGGAGAAATTATTTACTTCATATTGAGTATGAATCCCTTTTTCCTTTAAGTCAGAACATATTTTTCAGCCCCCAATATCTTCCTTTATTGATTGAGAACCTCATTGATTCTTTATTATGAGCTTGCCTTTGGTGGAGGATTGAAGTGGTGGAGGCCCAGCTGGAAGGAAATTAGTTTCTCGGTTCTGAACCATGCTGACACAGAAGTTTGTAATCGTTTCACTTCTATTGATCATTTATTAATAGAAATACTCTTTTCCCGTCCAATTGATATCTTGCAAATATATTGAATTATTATTCCATGGGCATATTTGTCATGTTTATTAATGCATTATGATATCTAATGTGCGAACCTTTTATATTATCACCATATGCTTGCTTTGCTTGTTTGTTGAGAACTTGTTGTAGGTATATAGCTTTGGGTCGAAGTGCTCAATGGTGGACTTCATCAAACATCTAGATGAGGTAGGCCTATTTATTATCTCGCTTGCATATTGGTTTATATAGCATGTTCTTGGGAGAGAGTTAATTTCTGTAGTCATTTCCGTCTATTGTGGTTTACCCTAGCCATAGAGAGATTTATCCTCGAAACAGAATTGGTGGCTCTATTGGGGATTGAATCTCCTTTCTTAGGCTTTGGAGTACTTTTCTCCTTAGACTTCTCCCACTTCTTTTGTGTTTTTTGTCGCATCATTGCTTGACATCTTCTGGTCACTCTGGGTCTGAATTTTCAGCCTTTCTCCCTTTCTTGACCTTGTTTTGAAACATATACATGCCTTTTTCCCTAACAGTCCTGTACATACACATGTTGTCGCACTGCAAGATGTGTATATATGCTATGTTTTCCTAAACAGTCATGTACATCATTATTCCTTGCTTCTTTGCTTGGTATGGTGATTTATGGGTGGGATTTGATGTTTGTTGAGCCTTCTTGGGTCTCTGTAGTACCTTTTAAGTGCTTGTGGGATGACAAGAAACCTATCTTTGGTTGAATTTTTGGCAGAGTCTTTCTCTTCATCTTTTCATTTTTTTTTGTCATTGTACATTAGGCTCAGTGTTTTGCTGCTTGGTATCCTGCTTGAGTTATCCTTTTCTATACACAGTAGGATTATATATCAGGTTACTTTTCAGTCCATGCATTTTTAGATTTGTTATATTGAAAATACCAAAAAATAGGCATTTTGCATTGCATGGCATTTTGTATTTTGATTCTTTTTCATTATCTTAGTTCATATAATGAAAGATTGCATTTTTACTTTAGAATTACAGAGTTGAAATTGAAAATTGCATTTGTTATTAGAAGCATATCATTCATTGAAAGTTAAAGTTAGGACTTCGCATCATTTTTCATATTTACTTTTCTTGCAGAGTCATAATGTTAAGCCCTAATATTGGCTCATTACCCATTAATTGGGGTATATTATATTAGTAATGTTATTTTATTTATGTCGTCTTTAATTCATTAGTTGTAATTATACCTCCTAGTCTCCTATATATACCAAGGAGACATTTTCATTTTGAATCATCTTGTACTTGAACATTTAAGTGGGTTAAAAGGAGGTTGCCCCCTCGAAGAGGCTTATTATCTGAAATTATCTCTTTTTCAAGGCGTTGAGTACTTTTTCTGAAGTTTTTCTATGCTATTTTGATATTTGGTTTTTAACATATGGTATTAGAGCTCAAGGTCTTAGGGTTTCGCTACTACATCTGAGACACCTTGGAATTTTCACTATATATTTTTTATATAATATTTCAGAAGGCATGGCTTGGAGGATATTTAGTAGACAGATCAAGGTACGTTGGGTTCAAAATTTAGCTCCTGAGGCCTTATATTTTCAGAGATACAACCTGTACAAGATAGGGTTATGGAATCATCCTGAAATGATTCATTGCGGAATTTTTGCTATAAAAAGGTTTCTGTAATGTTTCAGACCGTGATCTCTAGAGGCCATTTATAGAAATTAGTAAGGTATCTTTGGTAAAACATTTAGCTTCTGTGTCATCGTAAATTTTTAGATACACCTTGTTTAAGAGAGGGTATCTGACTAGTCCTATTGACTAGTCTCAAGAAGGTGTTCTGGGTAAAACAATCATAACTTATTTCTAGAGTATCCAAATTGAGTGGGACTAGTTTCATTGGATCATGGGAAGTCTGTAGTATTTCGGGTGTAATTTTCAGAATTTTATATCAATTATTTTATGCGGTGAACGCTATACAAGTGAGATCTCCTGGAAAGGACAAAAATACGTAAGTTGTGGGGAAGTTACCATAAATTCCACTTGGCACATCCAATTTTGATCAAACCTATGGCATTGTAGAAAAGAAATATTAGATAACTACATAAAAGAAAGTTTCATACCCATAAGTGATGAAACTTGGGAGATACAACATAAGACATATTGTCTAGCAGAACCACCTCAAAATCAAGGTTCAAAAGTGATACTTGGCCAACATGCCACCCAAAAAGGGAATTTCTACACCAAACAAGCGTCCATAAAATCCTACTTGGACTCTTGATGAAGTTGAAGAAATGCGTAGGGACATAAATGATTTACAAAAGAATATAGTAACAAAATATGAACTACAAGAGATGATGGAGGGTTTAAAAGGGGAGATCATGGAAGTATTGAAAAATTTCGTAACAGAGAAGACACCTAAAAGTGAAAATGCATCCCATG
>JASDQU010684655.1:48204-70645 GCA_032191745.1 Picea mariana
GGTCTCTGAACTCTATAAATATCATATTTCAACTTCGATAGTTCCTCTCTCCTCTATGCGCGAAGTGATAAGACTCGTGCACCTCCTTCTGATCTGACGATTGTTGATCTACTTCATGGTGATCCAACGATCACTGTCGTTCTTCCTGCTAAGCTTCTGATATCTCTCTGCCTTGGAAGATTTATCCACTTTCAAAGGTTCCACACTTTTGTTATCCTGATGAATCTGCCTCTGATATTTAGTCAACACTTGTGAAAAGTGTTATCTCTTATGAGCTTCTATCCTTAAAAGGATTCCGATCTCCCACACACACCTTGTGTTCTAGGGATTTTGAATAACTCAGTTCAAAGGATTTTCTTGAAAATAAAATGCCTCTCACCCACCTAGCATTCTTCTACGCTGGTTCTTTGAATCTTGTTGTCTTCTTGACGCTATGCACACCTTGCACCTGGTCTGAGTTTCTCTGGTTCTCTCTGAACTTGTCTCTAAGTCAATCTAAGACTCAGTCGATGCACTCCTTGCATACAAGTATTAGAAGAGAAAAGTTTGAAACTCAACTAGCTTCATCACGAACTCATGCATTCAATATCCCTCTAGCAATCATACATGAATGATGTAATAAATTATACACATAGAATAACATTCATTCAACCACACATGAAATGAACACAGTCCAAGGATTTGGGACAATTTATGTCCATTCTGTTCATTCATGAAAACTAAATACATAATGTTTCTACTCCTCTACTTTGCTCTACTGATCTCCCTATTATTTCTATATCTTCTAATCTGTTACAATACAATACTGAAAACCTATCTAAGGACCACTCCACGAGCTCCCTCATCCTGTTATGAAATCTATCATTTCAAATTCAAATATATTACCTACTCTCTCATATTACAATAACTACTAGCTTTTGTGAGATAGATTCAACACTCCATATATTCATTTCTTACAGTCCTTCCAGACTTTTACAAACAGGTTACATTTTAAAATGTTGTTACAAAAATATCTCAACAACCCATTAAATTTTTAGTTAAATTCTCGATTTGAAATTTTGCCATTGTTGAGATGTCATTCTTCCGCCTCCATGCATGTGATGTTGAATTTGAAGGAGATGCTTATGCATCATACTCCTCTGGTTAAAAAATTTCATGGACTTCTGTCGATGAGCTCCTGCATTGTATTTCCATTCTTCAAAATATCAGGTTCTGTGACCCAACTTGCATCTTCCATTGGATGATCTTTCCACTTCACCAAGTATTCAGGATATGTCTTCCTCCTAGTTTTCTTTCCATCCCTCTATTCAATAATTTTATCCATCTGAGGTTTTTCTATTGTGGTCAATTGATCTTCCCACTGAATTTCTTTATGATCATCTAATTCTCCTGCTTCATCTCTTTTGTAAGGATACAGGTCTACAACATTGAATATTGGTGATATCCCAACATTTTCTGGCAACTCAATCTCATAAGCATTGGCTGTGAATTTTCTGATAATCCTGCATGGTCCTATATTTTTCATCTTCAATTTGTTATACATTCCCTTGGGAATGTTTATTTTCTAAAGTGAGCTAAAACTTCATCTCCAACTTCGAATTGAACTTCTCTCCTCTTTTGATCAACTCTGCTCTTGTATTTCTGACGGTTGTCTTGTAGCTGTTCTCTAACTTTGTCATGGAGTTTTTGCATTTATGTTGCAAAATCCTCTTCTCCAGCACTTCTGAACTCATGTTGACTCAAATCTCTCAACTGTGTAATCCCTCTTGGTTTTATACCATACACAATTTCAAATGGACTTTTTCCTATGCTCCTATTCACTGAATTGTTGAATGCAAATTCTGTTGTGCGAGAATCTGATCCCATTGTCCACCTTGCTCAGTGAATAAACTTCTCAAAATGTTTCTGAGACTCATGTTTACTACTTTAGTCTATCCATCTGTCTAAGGGTGATATGATGAACTAAAGGATAATTTCATCACCTACCTCCTCCATAGATTCCTCCAAAAGTTTCCTACAAATTTGTTGTCCCTATCTGAAACTATGCTCCTCGAAAATCCATGTAGTCTTACTACTTCTATGAAAAAGAAATTGGTGATGTGTGTGGCATCGCTTGTCTTCTGACATGGTATGAAATGTGCCATTTTTTAGAATCTTTCCACCAAAAAAAATAGGGAATCTCTCCCTTTTTGAGTTCTAGGCAATCCCAAAACAAAATCTATATTGATTGCATCCCACGGCCTCTCTGGAATTGGCAATGGCTGATACAAACCAGTGTTTTGTTTTCTTCTTTTTGCATATTGAAAAATTATTCATTTGTTCATGAACTTATTCACTTCTTCTCTCATGCTCGGCCAATAATATGAATTCCTCAGCTGTGCAAAAGTCTTATCAGGACCAAAGTATCTAGCTAAACCTTCACTGTGTTTCTATTTCAGTAGGATATCTCTCATTGAGCACTTTTGATCTGGATTTTATGAGAAGAACAAAATGAATATAGATTATTAACAGGTACTTAACACAAAATAAGAGAGATACAGTAAAAATGGTTTTCTATTCAATAAGAAAATAAGTTGAAACTGTAAAATGCAGCGGAAACAAGCTTGCTAGAATGGTGGCGGCTTATCTCTGAGAAGACATGTGATGGTTGCACTCATTCACAAGAAGATGATTACAATGAGGATCTGAAGGCATTTTTTACAATAAAAAGGAATTCCAAAAACCCTAGACATCCAAAAACCTAACCCTAGGAGATGAAGCACCAAAAGTCATGTGGGCCCCGTCTGGGTAAGTTAGTACATTAACTTCCCGGGGTCGTAACTTTTGCATACGATATTTGTTTTAGGTGTATGATAGCCCGTTGGAAAGGTATCATTGAGGAGCTTCATTTTGTGGGATCAATCATGCCTTATACTATCATGTATAAGCTTTATCCCGAAAAACCTTCATTTAGGCCCTCAAAATGGCCCTGGAAGTTAAAACTGCTAAAAATAGTAAATTGTCAAAATTGCTAGAAAACTATTTTGAGCTAGTTAGAAAAGGTGGGTAGCCACTGACATCCTCTTGGATCAATCATCCCTTTTTAGGAAGAAATTTTCTCCATTTCGTTGACTTTTCCCATCAGATGAGGAAATTTCTGTTGAATTTGGCCCCAGGTGAGCGACTTGCCTTGGTGCAGGAGATGCCCTTCTTTGACGACTCGATAAATATGGATCCTTTGCTATTGAGTGACCTTGATCTATGTGTCCACAATCTGATCATTGGATTCCTATTGTATGCAGTCGGGGTTGAGCTCTGTTGGTGTCATTTTTTCTGCTACTTCTGAGGTGTCCAATAATGGTGGGAAATAAGGGCGAAGAAGATCCACGTTGAACACTGGGTGTAGGCCAAGGAAAGGAGGAATGTTGAGCTGAAAATAATTATCCCCCATGACCTTTGTGATGGTGTACAACCCATAACAGAGTGGATGAAGCTTCTGATGGGGTCCTGCAAGGCATTCTTTCTACAAGTGCAACCAAACTTTGTCTCCCACTTGAAACTTTTGTGGCACTCGATGTTGATCATGGTGTTGTTTGTACTTGTCATTTGAATTATGTAGGATATCCTGAACCTATTGGCCAATGTGTTGGATCCACTCAATGAATCGGATGGCTTTGTCAGATTCAGTTGGAGCCGGAGATGAGTCGGTCATGGTGACCACAAGGGGAAGTGCAACATCTATGAGACCCAATGGTTGGAATCTGAACCCCACCTGAAAGGGGTTGTGGCCAGTTGATCTATGTAGGGCTTAGTTGTAGCTATGCTAGACATAGGGAAGGATATCATCCCATGTGAGAGGGTGCTATGAATTATACATGCGAAGGATATGCACAATCATTTGATTTATGACCTCGGTTTGGCCATCTGTATGAGGGTGGAAGGCCATGGATTTGCTAAGCTTGGTGTCCAGTAGTGACTAGAGGCTTGACAAGAATGTGCTAAGAAATCAACTGTCCCGATTTGAGACAATGGTTTGTGGGATTCCAAAATGTACCCAAACTCTTTCAAAGAAGAGCTTGGCAATGGCCTCTGCTGTGATGTTCTTCTTGCAGACAACCAAAATCGCCATCATAGAAAAGAGATCAACAACCACAAAAACATAGTTGTTTCCCCACTTGGTGGAGGGGAGGCCTGACATGTAGTCCATTGAGATGGATTCCCATGGCCTGATAGGAGTGGGAAGAGGAGTGTACAGGCCCTGTTTCTTAGTTGTTGGTTTGGCAATTGCACAGGTAGTGCAGGACCTGATATACTTGTTGACCTCTTGTCGAAGTTTCTGCCAGTAGAAACATTTCTGAAGCATCACCACTGTCGTTTCGACACCAAAGTGTCTTGCCACCTGACTATTGTGGGCTTCCTAGATCAACTTCCCTCATTCACTTGATGGAACACATATATGTCCCAGATGACACAACAACCCATCCTGAAGATGGAAATTATTGACAATTGCATTTTTCCCCAACATTTGGTAAGTGGTGGCGAAGTCTGAGTCTGTCTCATAGAGTTGGGGCCATCCAGAGGTCTCATCATCGCAAGAGTCTAGAACTGTGGTGAGTGCTCCGACTAGCGCTCTGCTGAGGCAATCAATGATGTGATTGGTGCTTCCTATTTTATACTTGATGTTGAGGTGGAAATTCTGCAAGTATGTGGACCAATTTTGATGGCGGTCATTCTACAATTTTCCTTGTGTCTGCATGAATGGAAGTGGCTTATAATCAGTGTGGATAACTTTCTCCTTCCCAAGAATGTAGTGTCTCCACTCGTGATAAGCTTTCACAATGGAGTACATTTCTTTGTTTTAAGTAGGGTACTTACAGACAACATCTGATAGTGTCTCACTATGATAGGGCATCAGGTGGCTATGTTGAGTGAGAATGGCACCCACAACATAGTCAAAAGCATATGTCTTGATCTCAAAGGTCTGTTGCAGGTCTGGGAGTGAAATTAATAGGGCTGAGCACAAGCACTACTTCAAATCATCGAACGCTTGTTGTTAGGACCAACCCCATGCAAATTTATCCTTACCACCACCCTTGGTTATTTGGTTGAGGGTCCATGCAATATGGAAGAATCCCAGCATGAATCTACAGTAGAAATTGGCAAGGCCCAAGAAGATCTAGAGCTCAGTGAGTGTGGTTGGGGCTGGCCAGTCACGAATGACTTGGATCTTGAATGGATCCACATGTACACCATGATGATCAAAGATGTAGTCTAGGTAATAGAACTTTTTCATGCTGAAGGATAATTTTTCCGAGTTGGCTTATAGCTTGTGTTGTCGCAAGGTGTGCAAAACCTGTTGAATATGTTGCAAGTGTTCGGCCCAAGTCTTTCTATAAATGAGAATGTCATCCAGGTACACCACTACAAAATTTTTTCTGAATGGTCGGAGGATATCATCCATAAACCTCATGAAAGTGGCTGCGCATTTTGCAAACCAAAGGGAATTACCAACCATTCAAAAAGTCCTTCCTTTGACTTGAAGTCGGTCTTCCATACATCTGTCTGTTCTATCAGGACCTGGTGGTAGCCATACTTCAGATCAATCTTACTAAAGTATTTTCCTCTCACGAGTCGATCAAGGAGCTCGTCGATTCGGGAAATTGGGTACTGGTTTCTTACTATGATTTTATTCAGAGCTAGATAATCAATGCAGAGTCACCAAGTTCCATCTTTCTTCTGTACCATCATGATTGGGCTCCCACAAGGTGATGATATGGGATGGATGTGCCCCTTGTGGAGTAGTTATTGGATCTGTTGCTTGATCTCCTCATTCTCTAACAAAGAGCAACGATAGACTGGCCCATTGGCCAGTGGTTCACCGGGGGTCAGATCGATGGGGTGCTTGAACTGGCAGTGCAGAGGTACCCCGGTAGGTGAGGAGAATATATACGAGTATTCTTCCATGACCTTATCTACTTTATTCTACTGTATGGAGAGGTTTGTCACAGAGACCCTAGATGTGGCTGTGATATTTTTCTTTTTCTGACAGTGAATCACGAAGAAGACAAACTTCCCTGTATGAGAGATGACCTTCCTGCATTGTTTAGTAGCGATCAAGGAAATAGCACTAGGTGGGATTGCCTCGGGTATCTTGTACAATTTCTTGTTCAAAGTAATAATAAAACTACGAGGCCTAGAACCATATACAACATGACATTTCTATAAATAAGGTTGTCCCAAAAGAACATCACAAACTTCAAGAGGAAAAACATCACACAATACCTCATCTCTGAAGGGCTTGATGTCGTACGATAGTCGACACTGTTGGCTGACGCAGAGATCACTTCCTAGGAAGAGCCATCCAATGGTGTAGGGTTGTGGGTGCGGTGTTGTCGACAGGGCCAACCGCTTGATGACCTCTGCTAAGATAAGGTTCTTCTAGCTACCGCTATCACCGATGAAGTGCAACAGGGTTCATTTTACCCACATCTGTGAATGGAAGAGGAGCTCTCCTTCTTTTGGCTCGTCTGGTTCACTAGGATGGAGCTTGGTGGTAGAAACGTTGGCACCGAGCTTCACATCAATGATCTTTCTTCCCCTTTCTAGATCTAGCTCAGAGTCAAAACCTGCATCTAATTCAGAGGTTTTCACTTCGGCCACCAGCTACTTCTTTGAGTGGTAGTCAACAATGTTATGCCAAGGGCTCTTATGGAATTCGCACAACTTCCTAGTATATTTCTTTGTCTTTTTAGTGTCCGTCTTTGCTTACAGTTTGGACTGGTTGTACTGATATTGTCCATATTTTCTATGTCCTTTGTTTTGTGGGTTGGGGTCGCCCTTTCCTGGCTTTTGTTGTGAGGGGTTCCCAGGCCCAAATTTCCGTGTCTTTTGTTTGATCTTTTTCTTGATTTGACAGCATATCGGTAGGCCAAGCCCAAGGATGAGATGTCCAGAAATTCCATTTTGGTCTATATGTATCTATGTAGAGAACCGTGATACTTGAGCACCATATGTTGCTCTGAATCTTTGATACCAAACTTGATGCGCAAGGTATGGAAGATATTTGTGAAATTTGGCACTTCTTGGTCTCTTTATTGCCATAGCACAGTCCATTTGGTATAGAAGTTGTCATAAATTCCGACATGGTAGTATTGTTCCTTAATAGAAATTAAGGACTCCCAAGTGACCGTGACTGTAAATAATGAGGGTTCCTCTATTTCCTTTTGCTCACAGAAAGTTTCCCACAAATATTTGACATGGGGAACGTCTTTGAGGAGCGCAAAAGTAATCTTTTCTCTATTAGAAAAGTTATGGAAAAAAAATACCCTTCTAGTAGATTCAACCACTTTTCTACAACATCTGTGTTTATCTGACCTTCAAATATAGGAATATCAAAGTTTATTTGTACCTTGAAGGGGGCAGCACCTCCACTCGAAGAAGATGCGTCACCTGTTGGTAGCCGTTGAAGGATTTGTGTGAAACTATCCATCATCTCATTCCTTTTTTGTGTGAGGGCTTCCTCAATCAACAATTTGAAAGGATCCCCTGTACTATCATATTTGTTTTTTCCTACCATGAGAGGTCACTTGGGCGTGCGAGAGATTTTTTCCTCAAGAGAAACAAGCTCAACACCCAACTCTTTGTCCTCCAACCTCGTTGGGGAAATGCATTAAGATCACAAGGAGAAGATCACTCTGATACCACTGATCCATATTTTATGATCTTAACGAAATGAATACAGATTATTAACAGGTACTTAACACAAAATAAAAACGATACAGTAAAACTGGTTTTCAATAGTGGCATAACCATTCCAATATGTGAGTGACCTTCATAAGTCATAGTTGGGGAAGGTAGGGTCCAAGGATCATTGAAATATGAAGTGTGGAAAGGAAAAGACCTCATCGAAGAGGACTTACTAGACATGGAATAAAGGTGATTTACTGGTGCCACAAAATCAAAGGTACCCATGAGGGAGGAATACATTCTGACACCAATATCCTCAGTTTTGTTATAGAAAGATTTGCCTCACCTTATACAATATTGCACAGAAGGCCTTTTTTAATTTCCCCATGGAGACTTATCTTCCCTGTTTGTAAAATACATAGCTAAAAATACAATTTTTTCCAAAAGTACGCATCTTGCACACTATACAACATGTGTATAAGCAGGTTGCTCCACTACAACTCGTGTACATCAAGATTTGTCCCAGAAAATGAAAATTAAATGTCGGGTTTCCATGTCACAATAGGAGATCTCCGATCCTTGACCTTCCATATACTGGAAGCATTCAGACCCATCCCTTCAGTTCCATTTTGAAGTCTATAATGGGCCAATTCCGAGTTATGGAAAAGGAGAGAGAATTTAACTTTGAGAGAAAAGTTACTCTGGAGAAATTATTTACTTCATATTGAGTATGAATCCCTTTTTCCTTTAAGTCAGAACATATTGTTCATCCCCCAAGATCTTCCCTTATTGATTGAGAACCTCATTGCTTATTTATTATGAGCTTTCCTTTGGTGAAGGATGGAAGTGGTGGAGGCCCAACTCGAAGGAACTTAGTTTCTCGATTCTGAACCATGCCAACACAGAAGTCTGTAATCTTTTCACTTCTGCTAATCATTTATTAATAGAAATACTCTTTTCCTATCCAATTGATATCTTGCAAATATATTGAATTATTATTCCATGGGCATATTTGTCATGTTTATTAATGCATTATGCTATCTAATGTGCCAACCTTTTATATTATCACCATATGCTTGCTTTTCTTGTTTGTTGAGAACTTGTTGCAGGTATATATCTTTGGGTTGAAGTGCTCAATGGTGGACTTCATCGAACATCTGGATGAGGTAGGCCTATTTATTATCTCGCTTGCATATTGGTTTATATAGCATGTTCTTGGGATAGAGTTAATTTCTACAGTCATTTCCGTATGTTTTGGTTTACCCTAGCCATAGAGAGATTTATCTTTGTAACAGAATTGGCGACTCTGTTGGGGTTTGAATCTTCTTTCTGAGGGTTTGGAGTACTTTTCTCCTTAGATTTCTCTCATTTCTTTTGTGTTTCTTGTCACATCATTGCTTGACAGCTTCTGGTCACTCTGGGTCTAAGTTTTTATCCTTTCTCCCTTTCTTGAGCTTGTTTTGAAACATATACGCACCTTTTTCCCTGACAGTCATGTACATACACAGGCTGTTGCACTGCAATATGCGTATATACGCTATGTTTTCCTAAACAATCGCGTACATCATTATTCCTTGCTTATTTTCTTGGTATGGTGATTTCTGGGTGGGATTTGATGTTTTTGAGCCTTCTTGGGTCTCTATAGTACCTGTTAAGTGATTGTGGGATGACAAGAAACCTATCTTTGGTTGAATTTCTGGGTGGAGTCTTTTTCTTCATCTTTTCATTTTTTGTTTTCGTTGTACATTGGGCTCGGTGTTTTGTTTCTTGGTATCCTTCTTGAGTTATCTTTTTCTATACACAGTAGGATTATATATCAGGTTACTTTTCAGTCCATGCATTTTTAGTTTTGTTATATTGAAAATACCAAAAAATAGGAATTTTGCATTGCTTGGCATTTTTGTCTTTTGAGTATTTTTCATTAAATTAGTGCATATAATGAAAGATTGCATTTTTACTTTAGAATTGCAGAGTTGAAATCGAAAATTGCATTTGTTATTAGAAGCATATCATTCATTGAAAGTTAAAGTTATGACTTTGCATCATTTTTCATATTTACTTTTCTTGCAGAGTCATAACATCATGAGTTTCACTAGCATACCTTTTTGAGTAATCACGACCACTAAAATTAACACTATAATTTAAAATTGATTAGTCATGATTTTATTTTCTAGGGTACACAAACTAGCTTGGGATTTAGTGCCTTGGAATAGGATTTTGTGAGTAAAGTTCTCCAAGGCAATTAAATCAACATATGTGTCTGAGACAGGGAGGTGGGAAGTCCATTGTATAATTGGTAACATCACAAGGCTCCACTCACACTAGAGTTAATCATGAGGTCACACGAGATCGGTTGAAGGGATATCCCCCTGATACCTTATTAACATCAGAGATATTTCTGGGGATCTATTCGTATCTGGGGATCTTGTTAGTGCCCTTGCCTCTGTGAGAGGCAGTGCTTTCAAGGTTTCAAGCTTTGATACCCTTCCCATGTGCTAGACCTGACTTACGACTGATCGCCTATGCATCAGTTATATAGTGGTTTATTAGTTCCTTGAATTAGGTACCTGATAGGTTACTTGCATGGGTTATTCTGCGAGTACCTGGGGTCAGATAGGGGTACTTGGAAAACACACAGCCTTTATGGAGGATTACCTCTCCGAGGGGATCTGACCAACTGGTTGTGAAGCCCATGAGGGCCCTTATAAATGATTATGTTACCTCTGATATTTAGAGGGGATTCTTAGGCCCCTATTGGGTTAGACATACCTTCATTAGGGGGGGAGGCCACTCTCAACCACTTTACCTTGTTTTCTTGTATATTGGTCGTTTGACTTTTGGTGTGCTCTTTGATTACTAATTGGCCTTAGGATTTTTTTTATTTTTTTTTCATTTAGAGTCATAAGTCATCGTGGAGCCAAACCAGATTTCATGTCAGTCTTGTCACTTGTTACAGTTACCACCAAGTTTTGAGTATTTTCCTTCTAAAAGGCATAGAGTTATTATACGTGGTACACACACCTCCACCGTTCAGACTTGTGAATCTACAAGGATAGGTAATTAACCTAGTCTTCAAAACATTTGGATCCCTTCGAATCCCACAACCACTATAGTTAATGGAACCCCTTCAAATCCTACAACCACAGTGGTTGTAGCACCAGAGGAACCTATCATTACTATGGCCCAACCTATAGTGAATAATCAATCTCTTACCTTGAACCCTTTTGGGTCTCTTGGTCACTCATCGAGTTATAATGTTCAGTCCATCCCTATGGCCTCTAGTCCTTTTTCCTATGGTATGTTCAACTTTACTTCACATTTTTCGACTGCCATCCCAGCTGCTAGTCCTAATGCTAGCATTGGTCTCGGGGGCACTATGATGCAGATCCCCTACCTCGGTAGGGTCCGTTGACCTCCTGATCACTGGATCATTCTAGTTCTATGAGCTGAATCAACTCTTTTGGGCCCCTTCTGGAACCTCTATTAAACAAATCCACAGGTCCAAATGAGAAACTCAGCCGCATGTGCAAGAATGCGACGTGAGCTTCACCTCCACACGACCACGGGTCATGACCGCATGCCCACAAAAAAGGTGCATCACGATTTCATATGTCGGGACTTTGCGAGTAAGTCAACCCTAACTCCCTAACTCCCAAAATTACTAAAAGAGATTAAAGAACACTATATCCTCCCTTATATCTTCTCATGTTACCATTTTCCACGACCCGTGGCCCATATTTTAAGTGCATCAGGATTTCGCGTATCGGGGATTGGCGATACAAATTATCTCCCTTCACCCGATAGCCAAAATGTCGATATTCCTTTGCCATGCATAAACGAGTCCAATTATTCTATGATATGATGGTTGTGACCCCTCCTGAGCTTGCGAGTGTTGAAAGGCTCTCACCTTTATCCTTCATGCATCTCTCCTGGATCTAACGGTCCATGGGTATAGGCGTTTCTCCCTCCGATATTTTCCACTGTCCATTCAGATTCCCCTAATGCTTAAATATCCTATATGCATGTATATTCTCCATCTGTCACCCCGATCCAATGACTAGAATGATTTCACGAGTTCGCATTTCATGAATTCTCACAAATTTTCCCTTTGAATTTTCCACTCTGCGAGTCAGCGAAATGTTGATCGGCTACCACCTCTCTTCTGGAAATCGAATGTCTCAATGACTTCAGGACTTCATGCTCTCGTGTTCTCAATTCTCAAATTGAAAACCCACTGCAAATCTTCCTCGGAGTGTGAGATCTATTGACAAGTGTGTCCTCCTAGATCAATGACTCATGGTTCTTCGGCTCTCCACGCTTCGTTTGTTTCAAGTCTCAACTTCTTTCTTCCTCTAGATCTTTCGATCTACTGAAACATACTCTCCTGGCTTCAATGATCCTGATATGCTCCATCTCTTCGACTCTCCATGTTCTAGGAACTTCAAGCCTCAAACTTGAATCCTTATGTGCCTGTGATATCTGATGGGTCACGCTTGACCAATCAGACGACTGAGATTCCACTTCGGTATTCCAACACTCTGGACTTCGGGAATCTCAAGTTTCAATCCTCTCTCCCTCCTAAACTTACGACAACCAATGTCTATGGTTTATCCTAGCGATTTGATGCTTAGTCCTCGCCTCCAGTGATCTCACGAATCAGATCTATCTCATTGATTAGATGGTCGAGATTCTATTTCGAGTCTCCAAACTCTAGAAATATCATATTTCAACTTCGATTGTTCCTCTCTCCCCTACGCGCTAAGTGCTAAGACTCGTGCACATCCTTCTGATCTGACGATTGTTTATCTACTTCACGGCGATCCAATGATCACTGTCGTTCTTCCTTCTGAGCTTCTAATATATCTCCACCTTGGAAGATTTATCCACTTTCAAAGGTTCCACACCTTTGTTCTCCCGATGAATTTTCTTGTGATATTTAGTCAACAATTGTGAAAAGTTTTATCTCTTATTCCCTTCTATCCTTAAAAGGATTCTGATCTCCCATGCACACCTTGCGTTCTCGGGATTTTGAATAACTCAGTTTGAAGGATTTTCTTGAAAATAAAATATCTCTCACACACCTGACATTCTTCTACACTATTTCTTTGAAGCTTCTTGTCTTCTTGATGCTGTGCACACATTTCACCTGGTCTGTGTTTCTATAGTTCTCTCTGAACTTGTCTCTGAGTCAATATGAGACTCAGTCGACACACACCTTGCATTCGATATGCACACCTTGCATACAAGTATCATAAGAGAAACATTTGAAACTCAACTAGCTTCATCACAAACTCATGCATTCAATCTACCTCTAACAATCATACATGAATGAGGTAATAAATCATACATACAAAATAACATTCATTCAACCACACATGAAACGAACACAATCCAAGGATTTGGGACAATTTTTGTCTGTTCTATTCATTCATGAAAACAAAATACATAGTGTTTCTTCTCCTCTACTCTGCTCTAGTGATCTCCCTATTATGTCTATATCTTCTGATCTGTTACAATACAATATTTAAAAACTATCTAAGGGTCGCTCCACAAGCTCCCTTGTCCTGTTATGAAATCTATCATTTCAAATTCAAAGATATTACCTACTTTGTCATATTACAATAACTACTAGTCATTGTGAGATAGATTCAAAACTCCATATATGCATTTATTACAGCCCTTCCATACTTTTACAAACAAGTTACATTTTAAAATGTTGTTACAAAAATATCTCAACAACCCATTAAATTCTAAGTTAAATGCTCGATTTTAAATTCTGTCATTGTTGAGATGTCATTATTCTGCCTCCACGCGTGTGATGTTGAATTTGAAGGCGATTCTCCTGCATCATACTCCTCTAGATTAAAATTTTCATGGACTCCTATCCATGAGATCCTGCGTTTTCTTTCCATTCTTCAAAATATCAGGTTCTATGACCCAACTGGCATCTTCCATTGGATGATATTTCCACTTCACCAAGTATTCAAGATATGTCTTCCTCCTAGTTTTCTTTCCATCCCTTTGTTCAATAATTTTCTCCATATGAGGTTTTTCTATTGTGTCCAATTTCTCTTCCCACTGAATTTCTTTCTGATCATATAATTCTCCTTCTTCATCTCTCCTGTAAGGATACAGGTCTGCAACATTCAATATCGGTGATATCCCAACATTGTCTGGCAACTCAATCTCATAAACATTGGCTATGAATTTTCTGATAATCCTGCATGGTCCTATATTTTTCATCTTCAATTTGTTATATGTTCCCCTTGGGAATATTTCTTTTCTAAAGTGAGCTAAAACTTCATCTCCAACTTCAAATTGAACTTCTCTCCTCTTTTGATCAACTCTGCTCTTGTATTTATCACTATTGTCTTGTAGTTGTTCTCTAACTTTGTCATGTAGTTTTTTCATTTATGTTGAAAAATCCTCTACTCCGGCACTTCTAAACTCATCTTGACTCAAATATCTCAAGTTTGTAATCCCTCTTGGTTGTATACCATACACAATTTCAAATGGACTTTTTCCTATGCTCCTATTCACTGAATTGTTGAATTCAAATTATGTTGTGCTAGAATCTGATCCCATTGTCGACCTTGCTCAGTGAATAAACTTATCAACAAGTTTCTGAGACTCCTATTTACTACTTTAGTATGTACATCTATATGAGGGTGATATGATGAACTAAAGGATAATTTCATCACCAACCTCTTCCATAGATTCCTCCAAAAGTTTCCTACAAATTTGGTGTCCCTGTCTGAAACTATGCTCCTCGACAATCTGTGTAGTCCTACTACTTCTATGAAAAACAAATTGGCGATGTGTGTGGCATCGCTTGTCTTCTGACATGGTATGAAATGTGCCATTTTTTAGAATCTTTCCACCACAACAAATATGGAATCTCTCCCTTTTTGAGTTCTAAGAAATCCCAAAACAAAATCTATACTGATTGCATCCCACGACCTCTCTGGAATTGGTAATGGCTAATACAAACCATTGTTTTGTTGTCTTCCTTTTGCATATTGAAAAATTATGCATTTTTTCATGAACTTCTTCACTTCATCTCTCATTCTTGGCCAATAATATGAATTCCTCAACCGTGCAAATGTCTTATCATGACCAAAGTGTCTAACTAAACCTCCACTATGTTTCTATTTCAGTAGGTTGTCTCTCATTCAGCACTTCTGATCCAGATTTTATGAGAGGAACAAAATGAATACAAATTATTAACAGGTAATTAACACAAAATAACAGAGCTACAGTAAAACTGGTTTTCTATTCAATAAGGAAATGAGCTGAAACTATAAAATGCAGTGGAAACAAGCTTACTAGAATGGCGACGGCTTATCTCTAAGAAGACATGTGACAATTGTGTTCATTCACAAGAAGATGATTACAATGAGGCTCTGAAGGCATTTTTTACAACAAACAGGAATGCCAAAAACCCTATACATCCAAAAACCTAACCCTCAAAAGTCATGTGGGCCCCGTTTGGGTAAGTTAGTACATTAACTTCCCGAGGTCGTAACTTTTGCATATGATCTTCACTTTAGGAATATGGTATCCCGTTGGAAAGTTATCATCGAGGAGAATCATTTTGTGGGCTCAATCATGCCTTCTACTATCTTAGATAAGATTTATCTTGGAAAATCTTCATTTAGGCCCTCAAAATGGCCCCAAAAGTTAAAACTGCTAAAAATAGTAAATTGTCAAAATTGCCAAAAAACTATTTTGAGCTAGTTAGAAAAGGTGGGTCGCCACTGACATCCTCCTAGATCAATCCTCCATTCTTAGGAAGCAATTTTATCCATTGCATTGAGGTCCCCCATCAGATGAGGAAATTTCTATTGAATTTGGCCCCAGGTGAGCCACTTGCCTTGGTGCAGGAGCTTCCCTGCTTTGATGACTCGATAAAGATGGATCCTTTACTGTCGAGTGCCCTTGATATGTGTGTCCACAATATGATCATTGGATTCCTATTGTATGCAGTCGGGGTTAATTTCTATTGGTGTCATTTTGTTTGCTACTTCTGAGGTGTCCAATAATGGTGGGAAATATGGGCAAAGGAGATCCACGTTGAACACTGGATGCAGGCCAAGGAAAGGAGGAATGTTGAGATAAAAAGAATTGTCCCCCACGGCCTTTTTGATGGTGTATGACCCATAATAGAGTGGATGAATCTTCCTATGTGGTCTTGTAAGGCATTCTTTCTGCAAGTGCAACCAAACTTTTTCGCCCACTTGAACCTTATGTGGAACTCGATGTTGATCATGGTGTTTTTTGTACTTTTCATTGGACTTATGTAGGATATACTGAACCTATTGGAAACTATGTTGGATCTTCCCAATGAATAGGATGGATTTGTCAGCTTCAGTTGGAGCAGGAGATGATTCGATCAAGGTGACCGCAAGGGGAAGTGAAACATCTATGGGACCCAATGGTTGGAATCCCAACCCCACCTGAAAGGGGTTGTGGTCGGTTGATATATCCAGGGCTCAGTCATAGATATGATGGACACAGGGAAGGTTCTCATCCCATGTGTGAGGGTGCTATGAATTATACATGCAAAGGATATGCACAATCATTTGATTTACAACCTTAGTTTGGCCATCTGTATGAGGGTGGAAGGCCATGGATTTGGTGAGCTTGGTGTCCAGTAGTGACCAGAGGCTTGACAAGAATGTGTTGAGAAATCGACTATCCTAATTTGAGACAATGGTTTGTGGGATTCCAAAATGTACCCAGACTCGTTCAAAGAAGAGCTTGGTAGTCGCCTCTACTGTGATGTTCTTATTGCAGGCAACCAAAATCGCCATCATAGAAAAGAGATCAACAACCACAAAAACATAGTTGTTTCCCCGGTTGGTGGAGGGGATGCCCAACATGTAGTCCATTGATATGGATTCCCATGGCCTGACACGAGTAGGAAGAGGAGTGTATAGGCCCTATTTCTTAGTGGTTGGTTTGGAAATTGTGTAGGCAGTGCAAGACCTGATATACTTGTTGACCTCCTGTCAAAGTTTTGGCCAGTAGAAACATTTATGTAACATCGCCACTGTCGTTTCAATGATAAAGTGTCTTGCCACCCGATTGTAGTGGGATTCCCAGATAAAATTCCCTCTCTCACTTTATGGAACACAAATATGGCCCAGACGACACAACAACCCATTCTGAACAAGGAAATTATCGACAACTACATTTTCCCTCAACATTTGGTAGGTGGTGGAGAAGTTCAGATTTTTCTGATAGAGTTGGGGACACCCAGAGGTCTTATGGTCGGAAGAGTCGATTGGTGCTTCCTATTTTATTCGTGATTGGTGCTACCTATTTTATACTTGACATTGAGGTGGAAATGCTGCAAGTATGTGGACCAATTTTGATGGCGGTCATTTTGCAATTTTCCTCGTGTCTTCATGAACTGCAGTGGCTTATAATCAGTGTGAATGACTTTCTCCTTCCCAAGAATGTAGTGTCTCCACTCGCAAAAATATTTCACATTGGAGTACATTTCTTTGTTTTAAGTAGGGTACTTATGGACAACATCTGATAGTGTCTCACTATGATAGGGCATGGGGTGGTCGTGCTGAGTGAGAATGGTGCCCAAAACATAGTCAAAAGCATCTGTCTTGATCTCAAATGGTTGTTGCAGGTTTGGGAGTGAAATTACTAGGGCTGAGCACAAGCGCTACTTCAAATCATCGAACGCTTGTTGTTGTGACCGACCCCATGCAAATTTATCCTTACCACCTCCCTTGGTTATTGTGTTGAGGGCCCATGCAATATGGGAGAATACCAACATGAATCTATGGTAGAAATTGGCAAGGCCCAAGAAGCTTCGGATCTCAGTGAGTGTGGTTGGGGCTGGCCAGTCAAAAATGACTTGGATCTTGGATGGATCCTCATGTACGCCATGCTAATCAAAGATGTAGTCCAGGTAATGGACCTTGTCCATGCCGAAGGATAATTTTTTCAAGTTGGTGTATAGCTTGTGTTGGCGTAGGGTGTGTAGAACCTACTGAATATGTTGCAAGTGTTTGGCCCAAGTCTTGCTATAAATGTGAATGTCATCCAGATACACCACTACAAAATTGTTTGTGAATGGTCGCAGGATATCGTCCATCAAACTCATGAAAGTGGCTGGCACATTTTGAAAACCAAAGGGCATGACCAACCATTCAAAAAGGCCTTCCTTTGACTTGAATTCGGCCTTCCATACATCTGTCTGTTCTATCAGGACCTGGTGGTAGAAATACTTCAGATCAATCTTACTGAAGTATTTGGCCCCCGTGAGTTGATCAAGGAGGTCGTTGATTTGGGGAATTGGGTACTGGTTTCTGACTATGATTTTATTGAGAGCTCGGTAATCAATGCAGAGTCCCCAAGTTCCATC
The DNA here is from genome assembly GCA_032191745.1 of Picea mariana. Taxonomy (NCBI): domain Eukaryota; kingdom Viridiplantae; phylum Streptophyta; class Pinopsida; order Pinales; family Pinaceae; genus Picea; species Picea mariana. The sequence goes on from JASDQU010684655.1 coordinate 66,257, forward strand.
TTTCTTCTGTACCAACATGATTGAGCTCCCGCAAGGTGATGAGATGGAATGGATGTTCCCCTTGTGGAGCAGTTATTTGATCTGTTGTTCGATCTCCTCATTCTCTAACAAAGAGCAGTGATAGACTGGCCCATTGGCCAGCGGTGCACCGGGGGTCAGATCGATGGGCTTCTTGACCTGGCAGTGTAGAGGTACCTTGGTAGGTGAGGAGAATATATCCGAGTATTCTTCCACGACCTTATCTACTTTATTTTTCTATGTGGAGAGGTCGGTCACAGATACCCTGGATGTGGCTCTAATATTTTTCTTATTTTGACAGTGAATCACAAATAAGACAAACTTCCTCATCTGAGAAATGACCTTCCTACATTTCTTAGAAGCGATCAAGGAAATAGCACTAGGTGGGATTGCCTGGGGTATCCTATACAATTTCTTGTTCAAAGTAATAATAAAACTATGAGGCTTAGAACCATATACAGCATGATGTTTCCATAAATAAGGTTGTCCCAAAATAACATCACAAACTTCGAGAGGAGAAACATCACACAATACCTTGTCTTTGAAGGGCTTGATGTCGTACGACAATCAACACTATTGGCTGACGCAGAGATCGCTTCCTTGGCAAAGCCATCCAATGGTTTAGGGTTGTGAGTGCGATGTTGTCGACAGGGCCAATCACATGACAACCTCTATTGAGATGAGGTTCTTCTGGCTGCCACTATCAATGATGAAGTGCAACATGGTTCATTTTCCCCACATCTGTGAATGGAAGAGGCACTCTCCTTCTTCTGGCTCATCTGGTTCACCAGGCTAGAGCTTGGTTGTAGCAATGGTGGAACTGGGTTTCACGTTAATGATCCATCTTCCCCTTTCTGGTTTTGGCTCAGAGTCAGAACCCACATCTGATTCAAGGGCTTTCACTTCGGCCACCATCTACTCCTTTGAGCGACATTCAACAATGTTATGCCAAGGGCTCTTATGGAATTCAAACCACTTCCCGGTATCTTTCTTTGTCTTTCTGGTGTCCTTCTTTTATTACGGTTTATATTGGTTGTCCTGATACTTTCCATCTTTTCTATGTCCTTTGTTATATGGGTTGAGGCCGCCCTTTCCTAGCTTTTGTTGTGAGGGGTTCCCAGGCCCAAATTTCTGTGTCTTTTGTTTGAGCTTCTGCTCGATTTTGACAGCATATCGGTAGGCCGTGCCTAAGGATGAGATGTCCAAAAATTCCTTTTCAGTCTAGATGTATCTATGTAGAGAACTGTGATACTTGAGCACTAGATGTTTCTCTGAATCTTTGATACCCAGCTTGGTGCGCAAGGTATGGAAGATATTTGTGAAATCTGGCACTTTTTGGTCTCGTTGTTGCCGTAGTGTAGTCCATTTGGTATACAAGTCATCATAACTTCTGACATGGTATTATTGTTCCTTAATAACATCCCTGAAGGACTCCCAAGTGACCGCGACTATAAATAATGAGTGTTCCTCTATTTCCTTTTGCTCACAGAACTTTTCCCACCAATCTTTGACATGGGGAATGACTTTGAGGAGCGCAAAATTAATATTTTCTCTATTAGAAAAGTTATGGGAAAAAAAATACCCTTCTAGTAGATTCAACCACTTTTCTACAACATCTGCTTCTATCAGACCTTCAAATATAAGAATATCGAAGTTTATTTGTACCTTGAAGGGGGTGGCACCTCTGCTTGAAGAATATGCATCGCCTGTTGGTATCCGCTGAAGGATTTGCGTGAAACTATCCATCATCTCATTCATTTTGTGTGTGAGGGATTCCTCAATCAACAATTTGAAATGATCTCATGTCCCGTCATATTTTTTCCTCCTGCCATGAGAGGTCGCTTGGGCATGCGAGAGATTTTTTCCTCAAGAGAAACATGCTCAACACCCAACTCTTTGTACTCTGACCTCATTGGGGACATGCATTAATATGACAAGGAGAATATCACTCTGATACCACTGATCAAAATTTTATGAGCAGAACGAAATCATTACAGATTATTAACATGTACTTAACACAAAATAACAACGATACAGTAAAACTAGTTTTCTATTCAATAAGGAGATAAGTTGAAACTGTAAAATGCAGCAGAAACAAGATTGTTATAATGGTGGTGGCTTATCTCTGAGTAGATATGCAATGACTACGCTCATTCACAAGAAGATGATTACAATGAGGCTTTGAAGGCCTTTTTTACAATAAACATGAATGCCAAAAACGCTAGACATCCAAAAACCTAACCCTAGGAGATGAAGCGCCAAAACTCATGTGGGCCCCGATTGGGCTATCATTGAGAAGATCGATCCTGAAAAACCTTCATTTAGGCCCTCAAAATGGCCCTGGAGGTTAAAACTGCTAAAAATAGTAAATTGCCAAAGTTGTCAGAAAATTGCTTTGAGCCAGTTAGAAAAGGTGGGTGGCCACTAATATCCACCTGGATCAACTTCGGAATGCATAATTGGCTCCCCTTGAACAATAATCCATCCTGAATCAAATATTCAGTCCATGGGTTTCTATGTCCCAATAAAGGATTATTGCATGCCTCATAAGCTTCTTTTAAATATACATCTTCTTTATACATCTCCTTGAGGTGTTTGAACCCCAAGGTCTCCACTTGGAATGTCTATACAATCAAACTCCTCCTGTTCAAAGCATATGCAACTTTGTTAGCAGTTCCAACAATGTGCTTAATAACAAAAGTAAAATTTTGCATAAATTCTGCCCATTTTGCATGTTTTTGATTCATTTTTTCTTGCCTAGTAATAAACTGCAAAGCATGATTATCACTGTACAAGACAAATTCTTTAGGAATTAGATAGTGCCTCCATTTTTTCAAATCTTGAATCACCGCATAAAATTCCTTGTCATACGTTGATCCGGATTTATGTAGGAACACAATGAAATACAAAAATATACATAAACGCAGAGATGCAGCAGAAATAAGACTTCATTTCATTAATAACAAATGACTGAAATATGTTTACAGACAGAATGGAAATCAACTAGCTAGGGCGCTGGTAGCTTATCTATGAGAAGAGATGTGACTGCTACTTGCATCCATCAGAAGATGATTACAATGAGGCTCTAGAGGCCTTTTTACAATATACAAGAATGCAAAAAGTCATATACATCCAAAAAAACCTAACCCTAGGAGATGAAGCGCCAAAAGTCATGTGGGCCCCGTTTGGGTAAGTTAGTACATCAACTTCTCGGGGTCGTAACTTTTGCATACGATCTCCGTTTTAGGCATGTGATAGCTCGTTGGAAAGGTATCGTTGAGGAGATTCATTTTGGGGGCTCAATCATGCCTTCGGCTATCATTGAGAACCTCGATCTCAAAAAACCTTCAGTTAAAACCTGCTAAAAATAGTAAATTGCCAAAATTGCCAGAAAATTGTTTTGAGCCAGTCGGAAAAGGTGGGTGGCCACCGATATCCACCTAGATAAATCCTCCCTCATTAGGAAGAAATGGTCCCCATTGCGTTGATTTCCTCCATGAGATGAGGAAACTTCTGCTGAACTTGGTCCCTGGTGAACCATTTGCCAGTGGTATCAGAGCAGGCTGCTCTTGATCATTTTTTCAGCGCATGTCCCCGACGAGGTCTGAGTATATCAAGTTGGGTCTCGAGATTGTCTCTCTCGAGGAAAATTGCTCTTGCACACCCAATAAACCCTCAATGTTGGAAGAAAATAAAAACAATGGAGCAGACGATCCTATCAGTCTGTTGCTTGAGCAAGCTCTCACGCGACAGAGGGACGAAATGATGGAGAATTTTTCCCACATCCTTCAACGCTTGCCAATAGCATCAGGTGCATCTTCATCAAGTGACCACTTTGGAGGCACCTCACCTTTCAAGTACAGGTTAATTTTGATATTCTCGTATTTGAAGGTCAAATAGATGCAGATGCCNAGACAAGGAAAAGATCACCTTCGCACTCCATAAGGCTTTCCCCCATGTCAAACATTGGTGGGAAACTTACTGGGAGAATAGTTCCACAGAGGATTTTGGAATATATGGGGCCGAGCCCACTTGGGAATTTTTTGTGGATGCGGTAAAGGAACAATACTACCCTGTTGGAAACTATGAGGACCAGTACATGAGATGGACCACACTATGGAAAGAGAAGGGCCAATCAGTTCCGAAGTTCACCAATAGCTTCCATACCTTACGCACCAAGCTAGGTATCAAAGACTCTGAACAACATTCGGTTCTGAAATACCGTGGGGCTCTACATAGATACATCCAAACTGAAATGGATTTTATGGACATCTCATCACTCGGTGCTGCCTATCGATATGCTGTTAAAATCGAGCAGAAATTTAAGCACCAGAACAAACGGGAGTTCAGGTCTGCAAATCCACAACAACC
>JASDQU010684656.1:9871-24238 GCA_032191745.1 Picea mariana
AAAATAAGGAAAACAGCCAGAAACAGACATGGGAGACAGGATATTGCCAGCCATATTGTTTTCCATCTCGTAGGGTTTGTATAATTACCTACAATTTCAGGTTGATAAAAATAAGATATCTCAAGTACATGCATTCACAAAGACAATACTGAAATGATAAACTGCCAAAAAAAGAAGGGGCATAAATGTAATGAAATTTAAATAGGATTCCTAATTTAGGAGTTCTTGCGATATTGTTAGTTTCTGCTTTAGAGACCCTCGTCCCTCGTGTTAGCATGGTAATATCAAAACCTGCAACTTCATGACGGGTAGAAGAACACATGAATAAATTAAACAGACTGAAAGTAGAGAGAATCCCCCCAAGAGGTAAATGAGATATATATAAAATAACTTTTTAAGTTCTAACCAATCTTATTGCAAATGATAATCAGTTCAACAAACTCACCTTAGGGCGACCTTACAAAAACCAACCACACCCCTAGCCATTGTTGTCATAACGGGTATACCTCCTGGTCCTCGAGATGTAGTTAATCACAATTGGTTCTCTTTCAAATGATTTTGTCGAAGTTGTGTTATCAAGAGCAAAGTGCCCTGCTCAACAACAAGGGGTTCTCCCCGATGTAAGGTCCCAATCAGACTTCACACCGTTTGGAATAGGGAACCCATCCAGTTTCTGGCCCAGTAGCTGTTACGATTGGATGTGGAATTGGTTGTGAGATGCAAGATGATGAATGCTTCTTATCTAACCTATCCTAGCTAGGAGTAGATTTTAACTAGTAAACATGAGATTAGTTACACATTTTGGTTAACATTTCTGGAACAAAAAGCTATTCAAGAAAACAGAAACATATAAGCATAAACAGGAAAGAAAAAATATAGAGAAGTCTATTGTTATATTACCATTCACAATCTCACATTTACCATCCCAAAGCAAACATCTCAGAAGACAAAACAAGAATTAAACTATTCATTGAAGAAAAGTCATCAATAGAACAATACACTCTTACAGCGATATCAATAATAGCATAGCAGCAAAAAAATCCCAGGCATACACAGTATTTGACACCAGTGTTCCTCCTCAAAATCAGCCCTGCAGCTTCTTACCATTAAAATTCTCAAAGAGATTACAAATTGTCAATAAGCCAAAAAGCCCATTCTATAGCAAGTCGATGAGTTCTTAAAGCTTTTATTCTATCACTGCCTCTTGTGTCTTCTTGGATTCCTTTTGGTAGTTATAACTTTTCAACTTCTCTTTTTGATTATTTCCTAAAGACTATTATAAATTAGAATTCATCTTACACTATAGTCATAATCGACAATGTGTTTTATCTTGTATGTAAGCAGCCCACACTTCATGTTGTGATAAGATGCCTAGGATACATCTAAAAAATAATTGCTCGAAGGAAACTTCATAAGATACTAGTTCTCTTGGCATGGGTCCCATTTCTCTCTTCAATGTGCTTAGGAAAGAGTTGGTTAAATTTATCTCTTTGGAGGGGCCAGCGATGTATTCCTTCAGGATTTACGTGGTAATCTTTGGAGTCATTCCAATCGTGCTTCCTTTATTTCAAATTCTTATGCTTTCTTACAACTCGTTCAGGATGTCTACCATGGGTCTTGGTGCGCCCATGTCTCCAAGCAATGGCAGGTGGCATCTTTCAATTACCTTTTCAGCAGGAAGATATCAACATTTGCAATTATTCACAGACACAGTAATGTCTTTCTCTAATGTTGTACATGTTGCTTGACAATTTGACAGAGCTGCATATCTTTAGTTGATTTTTCTTTTCTATCATCCTTGGCAAGTCTTTTGGGGCATCATTTTCTTCTGTTTGCCATTTTTTTAACCCATCCATGCTAAGTTCCACTCCATACAATACCACCTTCTTGTCTTCGACATTTTCAAGGTAAGTAAGAAACTGGGTGGCATGATCCTGGAACTTTTTCAGATTTAGTATACATTTGCTTTTCGACAGTGTTGAGTTCCTCTTGGAGTTCGAAGGCACAAACCTTGAACTCAACTAAGTTGATCATGTCTACTTTATAATGTAATACTTCTTGCTCCAGCTTTTCATCCTTTAGCTTATACTGTTTGATTTCCTTTGTCATATTCCATGTATTAAATTCTGAAGCTTGTGAGAAGGAGACACCTAAAGATGTTGTGGCAATCAAATTTGTTCTTGTGTCCGCCATCAATGGTGTCTCAATGGTAATTGTGAGTTCAAGAACTCCTAGTAGTTTCCATTTCTTGAATGATTGTTTTACAACTTTTCCCTTAGTCTTATCAAAAACAAAAGAATCAAGAATTGCAACTGCATCCAACTTGGAAGGGGTGAATTTTCCAAACCCAATCTCACCTAGAGGGAAATGACCCCTTGTGATGGATGCACCTGGGGTGTTGCATGCAGTCTCGGAATAGGAAATACAACTATCCACAGGCTCTGAACCCCTGGCTTCCTCTTCCTTCTTCTTTTCTTCCTCTTCTCTTTTCCTTCTAGCCTCTTCCTCTCTTGCCAACCTTATATTCTCATTTCTTTTCCTTTCCTCGGCTTCTTTTTCAAGCCTTAATGCTTGAGCTTCTTTATCCAATATTTCCTTTTATGTTGTTATTGCTTCTCTTGCAAGTCTCTCCTTTTCTGTTGTTTCCCTCTCCATTTGTTCCTTCTTCTTATCCCTACTTGCTCAACTACTGCTTCCCATTCTGAAAGCCACTTCAACCAAAAATGTGGCTCTTCTATGCAATTCTTCTTCCTACTGCACTTCATTTTGGTAGGGCCATACATATTTACATGTGTGGCAATGGTGGCTAACAATGTTCAAGGGGTCATGCCTTCTAAACCTTTCTTCTCTAAAATGGAAGGTGGCCAGGGCTTCATCCTTTGCAACTGCTTCCTTGACATCCTTGATCCCATAATCCCCTACATGAAAGAGCAGTGGAGACCACAGTGCTTTTCTGTCAAAACGGAACTCTAGAAGACCTATGACTATCTCCCTCAGAATAGGCAACACCTTGTGATGCAGATGCCCCATCCTCTTGTGCCACAACTTGCACAAGCAATCACTATTATGAACTAGGGCTTGAACAGGTTCACCCTGCAACCTGTAAAGATTACCTTCTCTAACCCTTATTACCAGAGCTATATATGGGCTAGATTACTTCGGCCTAATGAGGACTTCTTGTTTCTTGAACTCCACAGCATAGCCCTTATCCTCCATAACGAAAACTGAAAGCAAATTCTTTCTAAGCCCTGGAACAAGCAAGACATCGTCAAAATCTAAAGAGTTATCTGACTCAAGCTGGAAGGGAATAGCATCAACTCCTGCTACTCGGTACTTGGCATCATCACCAAACTCAACCTGTACTCCTAAGTCCTGCTTTGTTAGACTAGAAAATCAATGTCGAGTTGATGTCATATAACAAGATGCCCCAATGTCCACATACCATGCATTCCTAGGAACCATGTTGGTAGAAAGGCAATATACCATCGAGAAACCATTCTCGAACTCGACAACAAACTCGTTCATCTGAGTTTCTACAGAGGATACTACCTGCTTCTATGGTTGCTTCTGTTTACCCCCCCTTCTTATCTGGACATTGTAATGCATAATGACCGTGTTTATGACAAATAAAGCACTTGATTTTACTCAAGACCTTCTTTCCTAGCTGTGAGGCTGACTCCTCACTCTTTCCCTTTACCCTTGTTGGGTCCTTTACCTCTGACCTTACTTGTCTGACCAAATAAGGATAGGTTCTCGTTACCACACTTTTTGCTAATCTTTGACTCCATCCAAGTCTCCTCCTGGATACAGTCATCCCATATCATTTCAAAATTAGGAAGTTCTCACGAGCACAAATACCTTCGACAAATGGTTCCCATGAAGTTGGGAATCCATTCAATGCCATGTTCACCAACTTCGCATCTACAATCTTCTCCCGGATTGTTGCAAGTTGATCATGAATCTACGTGACCTTCATAAGGTAACTGGTAATTGAATCTGATCTAGTCATCTCTATGGATCTATGTTTGTTTCGCAATATCTTTTTATTTATGTTCTCACTCTGGTAGAGGCCAACTAGAGCATCGAACATCTCCTTTGCAGTTTTCTTCTCAGATAAATGATGGATCAAAATGATTCTTTATGGCATCCATGAACATCTTCTTGGCCTTCACTTCCTTCTTCTTATGAGCTGCCAATTGTTGTGGATTTGTAGGCAAAGGCACAACATCCATGACAATATCCCAAAGATCATTCTCTTCTAATAAGAGTGTAACCCTCACTTTTCATGACAAAAAATTTAAGGCACCATCCAGTCTATCCTTGAATATGAGGCTAGCTGAGGCCATTTCTAAGATCTAATGAACAAACTCCCATATCTGAATTAGTCCTTCAAAAAAGGACACTGACTACTGTAAATTTTTCAAGCCTAGGTGACTATTGCCCTAATGTTCTCTCATTAAATAACTAGAACATATTTATTTAACAACAAAAAATTAAATTTATGAGCATCGCATCAATCACACAACAGTTGAAAAAAGAACTACAGAATAAATAAAATACATACACAAGGATTTCTCCTTCTAATAAGTTTTTCATTGYTTTGATCAAAGCTTACAAAGTGACCTCCRCASCCTGCTTGAACCAGYAGTTGTACGGTCAATAAAATCTCCTWGATCTAAAGTGTAWGACTTGTGTAGGAAAGGGTACAACTACRGTAGTACAGCCTRCTYTGTTTCTTCCTTTCCTGGACAACAAACTGCTCTCTCTCTACTCTCAACACTGGACCACACTCCAGCAATACACATAAGACAGTGTATGGCTTGTGCATGAAGAAAAGTTAGCTACAACAGTGGTACAGCTTGTACGACCTACTGGTCTTGCTACTCTTCAACAATCTTCTCTTCTTCTCCTTGAATACACTTTTCCCTCTTCCAGTGCTATTGCTCTCTTTTCATCTATGAGATCGACCTCTTCCTCTCTTGTCCTATTTATGCTTTGAGATAAAAACTAATCCTTTCAATCCTAGCTGCCACCTTTATCAATCTTGAGATGTATGGCTAAGATTGAATCCTAATTGTAATACCCCAATTTCACCCCCAAGTTGTAAATTGTATACGTATAGATGTTATATACGTTGGTGAGCCAGTAGGTCGAATGGCATGTTACCTTGGTCGACTCGACCTAACAATTGATTGGGTTGACTACTTAGTCAACTCATCCATATAGTCAATGGAGATGTTACATTGGTCAACTTCCTGAATGGTGTGGTTTGGGCAAGAATGCCTATAATGTTTTTGGGCCAAAGAGCCTAGCTATGTAATTGCACATAAAATTTCATTAATAAAATACATCACGGTTGCAGAGCAAATCAAACAAAAGATTATGGGGAGCTAGGAATCCACAAGAGGGAAAGGTGAGGGTGATAAACCGAGAAATGTGCCTAAGCCAAAGTCATAACCTTATTTTAGCCAAAAGTCACTTTATGAGGATATATTCCTAAGTCATAAAGGCATGATATAAGCCTAAAGTCATAACTTTATGTACTTTATCCTAAGTTTCCAAAGTGATGGGACGAGTTCCCAAGTGGTGGGAGTGTAGTTCTTTGAGTGCCACTTGTCAAAAGGGTGGCATGCATATATAAGCTTTGTTTCCAATGGAGAATGGATCATTCTGGATGATTCCTTGTACAATCTGTGAACTGGAGTTGGGTGTGAGCATGGGGATCCATTGAGACCCTATATCCTAGTAACCTTGTGAATCTTAGGTGGGATTATGTTGCCAATTCTCCTTGGGTTACCTTGGGGAAGGTTGGAGCCCTAAAGGGGGAATTGAGTGGGTAGGATTTCCCAGTGTGTGAGAGCTAGAAGCTACCTAGAGGCTCCATTGGTGCAGTTGTAGTTCCTGGAGCCGCAACTCTAATACTTCATGTCCAACTTGTGTTGGAGTCCTAGAAGGGAAGTGGGACAACCTAAAGGACTGTGGTGCAAAGAACAGGGTACACTTCATTGGGTTGTATAGGTTGAGGGGAATGAGAGTTGCTAGTTGGAATTGTTGTCGGAATTTGGTACCTTGGTCTAAACACTTACCTATACTGTCTAGGAGACCTAGTTGACTTAGGTAGCCTTTTCCCTGATCGAGTCATAGCCCCAAACCGAGGTTGACCTGCTGTTGAGAGAGCCAGAACAACAGTGTCTATGGCTAGGTGGAACATCTGAGGTCTGCAACCAGTTGGTGATTTCATAAAAGATAAGTGTTCTTGTTATGATTTTTTATGATGTTTATAATGTCTTTTTATGTGCTTAATTTATGTTGTTGTGCACATTTATATTTCTATATGTTATTATTTGTTATGCATAAGTTATGCATGGTATTGCATGTTATTAGGCTTGCATATATGTATCTTATACAAGGCATGATTATTATATACTATCAAAGTTGTTAATTATGGAAATGTGAGTCGAGTTGAAATTTTTTTGAAATGTACATAGTCGGAATGATAGTAATGTGGCTCAAAGAGAAGTTTGGACACGTTACACTAATCTAAGTCACTAATGTTCTAGAACTTCTAGAACATTTCATTTAGGTTCCTAAGACTAAGTTAACTTCTAAACATTAGACTTTCACTTTAATTTTATTTTTCAAGTGAAATGTAATATCCCCTAGTAGAACCCCAGTTGTAATTATAAATTGTAAACATGTTTGTTAGGCTGGTGAGCCGAGTTATAATAAGCTAGGAGGCTTATGTGATGATTAGGCCAGAGAACCTAGGATGCTAAGGCCAGGAGCCTGTTTTGTATATGTAATTATGCAAAATCATTAATAAAAATTATACATCATTGCGTGTAGACCGACCACGATGACAGAGTTATGGCAGACTAAGCTCCACTAGGTTGGGTGAGGGAGGGGGCTAAGTGTCTAGGCCTAGAGGCTAAGCTAGAGGGCTTACCTCTAAGAGAATAATATTTTATTATTATTATTTCCTAAAGGATAAGGTGGACATGAACGGTGTTGTCCTAAGTTCCTAGAAAGGAAATGAGTGCGAAGTGGAACGTATGCGGCTGCAAGAAGACATGTGTCGACCTGGGCGCATGCAGTTATAGCTGGGAAAGCCAGCCTATTAGGGGGTTCGCTTCCCATTCGGGGGGGGTTTCCCATCCTTGCGTCGGGGGACCAAGGGGGAGTCTCCTCACGACCCTTACGAATCTCTGGAAGTCTGTCACCCTTCCCAAAATTCACCAGGGATTCACGTATTGAACCAATTCTCCTTCATCATCGCCTATGTATCTAGCACGCACTTGGGGACCTGCGGGGATACTGGAGTTATCCCGTGTGTATCCTGTGAAGTCCGAGCACCCTATAATTGTCTGAGCCGTGTTGTGTCATAACTATTGGCTGTTGCAGCCCACGCAGTTCCTTGACTGAGTGTGGCTTGCTGCCATCGTCTGTTCCTTACTAAGCTTTTTTGTTGTCCTCACCTTGATGGAATTGAGTTGAAGCTGGTTGAAGAAGCGGGTTGTCAGGCCCGTGGTTGAAGAGGCAGATTGTCATGCCTGTGAGCAACTCTCCCAGGTGAGAGAGTATGCTGGGAAGTGAGTTCTTCTGGAAGGGAGTCCCGTAGCAGCTACAGTACTCTAAGACTTCTGGTCCAGCCTGTTGCTGGAGCCCAAGTTAAGGGAGGTGTAGTAGCCGATGGACTTGTATTAGTGAAGGTGTACCCTCCTGGGGTGGAGCATGCGTGTGGGGAATGAGGGTCTGTGGGTTGTGAGCGTAAGTGGCTCCTGGGATAAAAGATCCTTCCTGTTGTTTTGTGCAACTTTTCTTGTTGTCCTTGCCAAGCCTAGAATTCCCTTGCCCGGTGGAGTTTAGTCCCATCTCGGGGGTGACCCACTGCTGAGCATGATGAGCAGTGTGGTCTAAGGCTAGGAGGTTCGTGGAAGTTCTGCACGCAGTTGGTGGTCTTCTAATAAAAGATAAGTACCACTTTTACGTTCCTTTACATGAAGTGTAATGGTACATATGTTGTAATTGATGAGTATTTCTTGCGTATGTTGTATATGTTGCGTGTGTAGGCTTACTGTTATTTCCGCATTAATATGTGTTATATATGTAGAATGGTCATTCTATGTTTATATGGATGTGTATGTTTTTCTGCAAGTATCTCTGTGTGGCATAGCCCAATAGTTTAAGGCTGGAGCTGTCACAGATCAGAGTAGAGCATCAGAGCTGCAGCAATGGCGTTGCCCGGACTGGTGGTGGCTGGGGACGTTACAATTTGGTATCAGAGCAGTAAAGGAGGCAAAGTTAAGGTTGTTTGGGTAGCGTTATCCAGCCTGTTGGTGGCTGGGGACGTTACAATTTGGTATCAGAGCCATGGTTTCAACACCGAGTCTGGAAGGGCCATGTTAGTGGTTAACGAGACAAATATTTCAGAGTGAATTGTTGTCGAAAGGGACAAAATTCGAGGTTCAGAGCATCTCTGGGTGCAAGGAGTGCGTCGACAGAGTCTTTGACTCAAAAAGCTCGGGAGAAATAGCTTGAGTTTTCTCGTGAAGGGGCGCAAAGATCTGTTGCAAGGAGTGCACAGATCCGAAAGTCGACTAAGTGTCGAAGCAACCCTCTAAGGAGAAAGGGGTTCGAGAAATGAAGCTCAAGAGAAATAGCGAGGAGAAATATTCAAAGGGGGAGAAATTCTCAAGGTTTAACGAGTTAATGGCTAGGATTTCTTCAGGAGGAAACGGAGTCACCCCAGACCGTCAGATCTAGAAAAGTTGCGAGGCGATTAGCCGTGAGATCCTTTGGAAATCCGCGGAGTAACGGAGTCCGTTTGTGCTGTCGATCCGAGAGAGAGGATACGTGGCGGAAATCCGTGGACTTCGGGTGAAATCATTCGGAGAATTAGTGTGTGCTAAGGCGAGAACTCCTGAAGCCCTGAAGAACCAAAGTGGTGAGTCATGATGACATCACTTGGAGGTGACGTGAACCTCTCCTATACCTGCCACGTGCCCCCACTTGGAATGTTGACAGTTGTACTATGTGGACCCGGAGGGTAAAGAAGTCCAAAAATTCATAATTCGGGGGACTGGAAGGAAGCGAGCGTAAAAACTTCCGAAGCTCGAAATTCTGGAGTAACGTGGCATGATAATGTCACTTGGATTGACGTGGACACATGGGTTCTGTGCCACGTGTCAGTGGGTTTCGAACCCACAAAAGATTGAAATGCCATATGGAACGTGACACGTGACACCCATCTGATTGGGCCACGTGTCAGCCGCTAGTATTCCGCCACATGGCACTCTGTATGAGCATGATTAGTGGGACCCTGAGGTTACATAACGTAGTTAAAGGTCAATATATAGCGGGACCACACTGGCGTTGACGATGATACATTAAGATCAATGGCCAGGAGGCATTCCGGGGACCCAAATTGCATGGGAGTTAATTTCCCAGGGCGGTCCCGCAATCCAAACCACGGTTTCACCGAGGGGTTACGTGTCAGCGTCAAAAGAATTGCGGAGCGAAAGGTGGGTTACTCCAAACCGTCAATGCGTACCCCCGCAATTTGAAAGGCGTAAAGATTGATGCGACATGTTATGCAGTGGAGGGACCCCCCACCGTTAAAGGCAGAAAGGCAAGGGGGTGGTGCAGAATTGATTACGAGCCGTCGATCTAAGCGTTGATGATCATAACCGATGAGACTTGCATGAAGATTAACCACTATACGACAATAGTCATATCCGCTTGTTGAGGGTTATATTGCATATCAGTCGTTGGTTGTTGATGAACAGTGGACCATAGATCCACTCCCCACACTTCGTGAGGTCACCCATTCGGCACTCCGGGGAGTTACAATGACTTGGGTTTGGAACTTCCGAAGCCCGAAGTTCCGAAGCCCGGAGGCTCGAAGTCCTGAATAAGCGCCTATCGACCTAGCGCTTGGCCACAGCCCCTGGTCGCATGGGTTGGGGGCTAAGAAAAAGGGCTAGTGCCCGAAAACTATGTTAAAGAAGGGAAAAGGGGTTAGGAAGGAAGCCCGTGGGTTTCGTCTGGTTCGAACCTGCATCAAAAGAGTATTGAAGACCTGGGAACTTTATGATAGGGTCCAGCAAAGATCTAAGAGCTATAAGCTCAGAGAAAAGAGATCGTTGCACAAGAAGTGCATCAAAGAAGAAGCACAAGTTTTAAAGGATCATAGCTTTCTGCTCAAGGCTCAGAATTGAGCAAGGAAGCCGTGATTGGAAAGGTCTCAAAAAGAGGATTCCAGATGTAATGGTTATATTAAAACAGAAAAAGTGCTAGAGATGTCTTCAGATAGAAGAAAGAAGGAAGAAGGTCAAGGAAAATTCTTTATTCTACATCTGAGATTTTTCAGAAGTCATTGGATCAGATGTTGGATTTGATAAGCAGCATGGAAACCCCAAATGGAATTCTTGTTTGGGGAAGACAGTCCAAGTGACAATCTTTGCACATCAAATGTGAATGCTAGGTGGAGGAAGCCATCTGCAATACATGATAATGCATGAACCATAAGTTCGTATGGAGATGCAAAGAATGGGAATAAGGAAGGAAGGTTTTATGGAATATTAAAGAGTTTGGAGATAAGATGTGACATCTCCAAGGATCATCCCTACAGATTGGAGATAGCACCTCCATTATTACTATTAGAATGTGTAGTGGAAGCATGGCATGAAGGCCATCAAATATGGCATGACAGAAGTTGAATATGCAGGAGCTGAATCATAGGAATCCAAATAATAATGGAATGCTGAAAACTAATATCAGCATAATATGTGGTGGCAAGTATGCAAAGTAGACAAGGAAAAACTCCTGGATGGAACCAAGTCCATGAGCATCCTAAGATAATGGAAGAAGAAATCATGAAATAGATATCAAGCTAATAGGAATGCATGTCAACACTCCAGGGAGGAAAGCTATAAAAGTAGAGGATTGTTGATGAACTCCAAAGGTGTGAAGGTATTTCCATAAGAGCATGGAGATATCAAGTCAAGAATAATTTAAAAGTGAAGTGACTTCTAAAGAGAAATCAATAAGGAGCCAGAAAAAAGAAAACAGTTTTATGCATGGTTTTGAATGCAAAGGAGATGGTGCCTGAAAAGAATCCATCTTAAGTAACATAGAGCCATGAGTGGCAACCCAAGAGGTTGGAGATATCACTTGAATCTATGATGGTAAGGTAAAAGAAGGACTTTCATTTGATTCTATGCATCTGGAAAAAGGAGGCATATGTGCATCCTTACAATATTCTAGAGATTGCCTAGGCAAGTCAAGTTTGAGGCTAGTTGGCAAAGGGAAGAGAAGAGTGCAGAAAAACCTCAAGTACTAAAGTATTCAGTTGGGAAAGGGCTGAAGAAGTTCAGTCCTGAAGAGTAATTGGATGTTGAAGAATCCAAAGTCTATAAATTAGCTTGGTTTGGAATTTGATTCATCCAAGTACGAGTTGAGATAGTTGGATCCATGAAATTAATAAAAGTTGAAGGTTAATGTCAGCATTAGTAATTGGCTGGAAATGCAAAGACAACCGAGAGTGATTTGGCTAGAAAGTGCTCAGGGCAGGAATAATCATGTACAATGATTACATTGGGAGCACAAGAAGATCCAGGAATCCGGGAAGAATTGTAGAATTCTGGGATCAACAAGGAAAATTTTTACAAGGAGAATGAAGTTGTTGTAATTTATGTGGCAGCAGGTATGTTATGGCTTGTTGGGTCATCCAGAGGAATGAATGCTTGCATGTTTGCAAGTGTTGTTGGTGATGTTGCTACATAAGGAGGGAAGCAACAAAAAGCTGAAGTGTTGGTTATAAGTTTGATAAAAGAAGCATGACAGCGTCTACTACCATCAGACATTCAGGTAGTATAAAAATTTATCAATGGCAGTCATGCAGGTATGAGTTTATTACTCTTATTACATAATTGTTGAAGGGAATTTAGGAAAGAATTTCCTCAGCCGGAGTTATTTTATGAAATCAAATGATTATATTATTGAATGCATACCACTGGATGTGGTAAAGGCTGGAGGCTTGTATTAATTCAAAGATTCTTTGCTTTGAATGCACACACTGACATAGGAGAATGTCATGTTAATCTGGTTGTGGGGTAATAACCAAAGAATTAAAAGATAAGAACTTATTATAGGAATGAATGCCAGTAAGCTAGTCATGTATGAGACCAGGACATGGTTGGATATGGCAAAGGTATGGATATGGAAAGGTTATGAGCCAAACAGGTACTAAAAGCTTCCTACCTTTAAATAAAACTTGGACTGCAACCTTTTTTCTCACACTAATGAACACCACAGAATTATATTCTTGGTGTAGTGTTCGGGTCGAAAAGGAAGGCATCCAATTAATTGGGAAGACAATAGGAAGTGTGTGGGGAATGTGTCAAGACATTGGCCAAAATTCCAACTTATGGATGGCGAGATACATGATTGAGATAAAGAGCATTCTGCAATTCAATGCAAGGTGCATTGAATAAATATGCATTGAGAATTGCACTCATGCATGGTAAGTGATATAATTGTATACTTAAATGCATTTGTTGAATGCATTTTGTAAGTACATGCATATATTTTACTGCATAGAAATAATTGTTACTAACAGCTGAAATGTTGTTAACTCATGAAGTTGAGGACATTTCAGGAGTTGTTAGACATTGCAATAAGGAAGTTGCAAGTCAAGTAGTCACGTATGCATTGACTACAGAAAAATTTCCTATTCAGAAAAAGAAGTAATGAACTTACAGATATTATTGTGAACATGCATATGCATAGAATGATGTGTCATTCTATTTTATTAAATTGTTTGGTAATTATGATTGAATTGCTACTGCATATGGTTTTGTACATATTGCAATTGAATTATGATGTACAGGAAATACTGACAATTGTTGGCAGTATGCAAGATGAAACCTTGTAGGAAAATAATATGCAGTTTGGTACTTGTGGAAAACCACAAGGAAGGTTGCAATCCTAATATGGAAACACCCAAGAAGAATTGTGAAATGGAATTTCATGTTTTGGGGAAAAGTTTAATTTCCTTTTTGAACTAAGTTTGAGTTCCTGCATGAATTATTTTATGTTCTCTCATGATAACTGCATGTGGGTGATGCAGATGAGATGATATTGATTAAATGGAATGTTGACTACAAAGAGTAGCTCGGGAAAGATGTTGATTGGAAATCTCTGAGGGCAGTTGGAACTCCAGGAGCCACGATGCTCTAAGACTTCCGGTCCGGCCTGTTGCTTAAGCCCAAGGAAAGGGAGGTGTACCAGCCGATGGACTGTGTGACAGTGATGGTGTACACTCATGGGGTGGGACAGGCATGTGGGGAATGAAAGACCGTTGGTTGGAGTGTTGTTGAGGTTTGGTACCTTGGCCTAGACCATGTTGATATGGATTGTGGACCATGGCTATCTTGGGAAGCCATTGCCTCGATGGAGCCATAACCTTGCTCAGGGGTGGAAGGTCTTCTCAATCAAAAGATAAGTATCAATTCTCTATTCATTGTATGTTGTGTATCTTGTATACAGGTTATAATGTTTTTAGAATTGCATGTATATATATATATATATATATATATATATATATATGTTCTAATGTTGTTTCTGAATGAATAGGTGTAGGAGCAGAGTGTTTATGTTTGTGGAGCCATAGCCCTGCTAAGAGTTTATCAAGAGTGAGATCTAAGGCTGGGTGGAACGTCGTGGATCTACAGCCAATCAATGCTTTCAATGAGGTTTAATTAAAGCATGTAACAAGGAACAATGAGCTGAATGCTTTCCTGAAGCAACTCTATGGAATAGAGCAATTGAGTTTCAACTGCAGTATGAACACCAGAATTGGTGCTTGAAAGTAGAGCACCAGGTGGATAATAAGCTTCCAATAGCTAAAGCTTGGAAGCAAACCCTAGGCTAGATAGCCTAAACAAGATAGTGCACCTCTCTCTAAGGATAGCGCACCAAACATGAGTAACAAGAGTTGATCAGAGTCCAAACCATAACCAAGAGAGAGTCCAGGCCAAAACCGAAATCTGCTAGCTGCAACAGCTGCAACGACAGCTCTCCTCCAAACTTGCGCACAAACTATCCAACTGCAATGCGCACAAGTGTTGCTTCTGCAGTTCTGAGAATGCCGGCCAGAATGAAGACTGGCCTCCTGTATTTATACTAAAACTGGCAAACTGCCTGGGCCGACTTCTCATTCTAGGTGCCTATTTACTTAGTATATAATATTTCCTTTAGCCGACTTCTTCTCTTGGAGGCTAATAACCTAATACAAATTATCCTCTTGAGCCGACTTGTCTTCTAGGGTTATTAGCCAGCTAATTAGGGTTTCTTCTTGCTTCCCGG
>JASDQU010684657.1:12715-25821 GCA_032191745.1 Picea mariana
CTAGTCTAAGTCATGTAAGTGTATGATGATGTGGCATGGGGTAAGTATTTGGGCATGGGGTGCATGTAATAACAGGGAAATGTAAAGTCTTAACTGTGGGTGCCTTTGTAGAGGGGGAGTTGCACCTTGTCATAAATGAAATTGTTTCCTAGCCCATTCATTGCCTTTTACTCTTGTGCTTCAAGGGAATAGTTCAGGGACACTCTCCCAGATTGATGACCAGAGGTGACAACGTTATCCACAAACATTTCACGGAAATGGTAAGGCTGGATCGTGATGAGATCCCCTTTCTCTTGGTTACGCAACTACTCTATTTTGGAGACCATATAGGTGGTAGTGTCATACCACTACATGCCCATGGTCATAATAGGTTGGCTCGTTATTAGACCTCCTATCCATCAACTAGTACCTCGAGTGTTTATGTATCTTATGGGTCCCCTTTTCTTACTGAGAAGGTTTTCACTGCTCTCTCGGGGATCCTTGGGCGAAGCATCTCAAAGGTTTCAACATTGGCTTTGAAATATTGCCATCTACTTTTACCATTTGAGCCTTTAGCCCCTTCTTCCCTGAGGTAAGGTACAAACCTTCCTAGTGTAGCCAATCCCAATACCGAGATAAGGATAGGGGATATGAGAGGAGTGAAGATGGAAAGTGGTAAGTATGGAGGGAATGGACGATGACTTTTCATAGATCCACCATGTGACAACCCATCCTAAAGGGAAATCAACTTACTAGGGCACCATGTCACCCTTCTAGGTATGAATAAGGCAAAGAACATAATTTCCAAGCAAACGTCGTGAAATGAAGAAGGATTCAATACAAAATATTCAAGTGCTTCAAAAATCAGAGTGATACATACCATGATACCCGGAGTCATTACCTCATGGAGTAAGACTCACTACTACTTCTGGACCAAGCTGGTGGGATGGACACTATTGCTAGTGATAAATAGACTGCACTGAAGAAAAGAGGGGGCCCTCTGGGGCCATGCTCAAGTCATCTGACTCTCGATACTCCATGTCTAGGATCTGTAGGCCTCAAGACGTGATCTCCTTAGTTATCCCTGGACTAGGGGATAAGAGGGTCAGCATAGAATCCCCTCCACAAATCAACATCAAATTACGCTTTCCTTGTGGGTGTGAAGCCCCAACGCAAGCCCATAAATCCCATCACCAAAGCCATGAAGCCTCCAGTCAAATCTAAGGGGGTTTTCACCAAACTGAAAGTGTGATGTGGTACCCACGACGATTCCCACATGCCCAACACCTAGGGTCATGTGAGAATACTTGCCCGAAGCTACAAAAATCAACACTAACATCATGCCAAAATACAAATATACATCATAAAACCCTAAAAAGAACAGCGTCATGCTCTAGAAAGGTGATGTCAAGCTAGGAGAGGGTGATGTCATGCCTCCAAAGGCAAACATTAGGCCTCCAAAGGCCAAGTGACATGCTTCAAGGGTGAATGAGTATGGAGTGATGTGTCTACTCACCCCAAGCCATGCCAATCATCTCCTGAACCAAACCATAGCCAAAAATATGGGGTTGAAGGATAGAAGGTGACATCAAGGGCCTCCAAAGGCCACGTACAGGGCTGGGAGAACTACAATGATATCTCTGAGTGATGTATAAAGGGCCACTGCAGGAATGTCCTCCATCCTCTATGCACAAAATCTCCAGGGTACTTTTCCCAACCCGTGGGCTTCCAACCCGTATGTATGGCATAATGACCAGAAATGTTAAACCAAGCCAATTTGTCCATTGTCTAAGGTTCTGAGAATGTGGGAACCATTGTCTAAGGGTGGTGAGTCATTGGATGACCCACTACTCTCCATCACACCTGCCAAAGTCCTTTTGTAAAGGCACAACATCTTGGGTACAAGCCCAGGATGTCCCTCAAGAACCATGTCAGGGCCATCCAAAACCATCCAAAGTGTAAAACATGGTTAGCCAAAGTTCATAAGAAACAATAGTCCTTAAAACATGCAAAGTAAGTTGCAACCTAAGATATAAGTTGTGTAAGATAATTCACCTCAGTATCCCCTTCAAGCATCACACCAGCCCAGGACTTCGTGTGAGTTACCAAGTTTAAGTATGGGAGGGCATTCATCCAACCATGTTAGGTTTTCCACCTAGATAGGAAATAAAATAACCCAGGTAGAGGGATAGGTCCCGAGAGTGACAAGGGAAAGTAAAAACCCACCAAGAGTAAGTGTGAAGATGATATGGCTTAGGGATTACTTCATGGATTATGGTGTTAATCCATTTCTATTAGCACCTTTGTGGAGGGTGCACTTGCTCTTGAGTTACCCCATATTTGCGTGCCACCATTTTCCAAACCCCTTTTTGCCTTTTTCTAGTTCACTCTCTCATTTACATTTGCAAAATTGTGGGTCCCCTTTTGTACAGGGTTTTAGGCTATAGCATTACTTTTTTGGGATTGGGGCAAGCACTAAAAGAGTAGAGCTCAAGTTGGATCGAATTTTGGTGGTCCTGCTTTGCTATGTTCACTTTCTTTTCTAGCATCATTTTCTTATTCTTTTATAATAGTTATGAAACAACCTTTGTGCCTTCAATCCCTCTTCTCATGAGAGAATGGACCATAGCCGAAGTTTAGGATATGTGAAAGGCTTTAAGATGGAAGGTGTTAAGTATGGTTGGGAGCATAATGCTACTCTTGGGAGGGCCCCCCAGTATGACCCCTTTTCCTTGGGCAGTGACATCACGAGACTAGGGCATAAAAGCTTACCACCAAGGTGAAACAAGACAATTGACATAATTTCCCAAACCAATGATCCATTATCCAACTTCAACCAAAGATCCTCATCCACATGCCCGACAAATTAAGCACAACACTTTACATAAAATAAGGACTAACATACTTCACGGTGACAATCGCTTACCATCTCCCATACTTTGGGTTGCTTGAATGTGATGAGCCTTGGTTGATATGTGCTTGGAGGCAAATGAGTTACCATATCCCATACTTTGGGTTGCTTGAATGTGATGAGCCTTGGTTGGTCTGTGATGAAAGGCAAATAAGGGGGGTTGGTGGGCTGCCATCTGTGGACGTGTTGATCATCATCATGGTGTAGATCATATTTCTCCATTGCAGGCCTCAAGACATGATCTCCTCCAGTTACCCCTAGGCCCGGTGGGGGTGGGGGTGGGGGTAACATCTGGCTTCAACATGGGGATATGTGCTCACTATAGAGCGCATGAGAACCTTAGCATCTTTGTTTGTCGAAGACTTGCAATTCTGCACCCACTTCAAACAACAACACCCTTTAGAAGTATCTATCAATGGATCTTATCCATCGGTTGTCAGTGATAAATCCAAAACCATGCCGAAAAGAAAATTTTCCTTAGCTACGAAATGATAAAGCAAAATATCCAATGTGAAAATTCCTATCATGTATTCATTACGTATAAATGAAGATGCAATATATACATATGAAAATGCAACACTGTATGAATGAATGCATGATCCAACATATTGATGGTTGCTTATCTTAGTTATACCTTTAACATGATTCAACCCAGGTTCAGGTCTACTAGGGATCCAACAAAGCCTTTAAAACTATCGGCCCTCTTCGTAAACCAGAAGGCAGCGCAACACACAGAGTGCATTGCACAGTCTCACCAGAGATAGTCTTAATGGGGACCACAATAATCAAATGCTTGCAGTCCAACACTGAATGGGGATCTGTGGATTGTGCATTGTGAATTCTATCTAATTATTAAAGCAATGTGTCGTTGTTCTCATTCATGCATGTAAGGTAACTAGATCCATTAATTCATTCATACATCATTCTAACATCTACTCATAGACAATAAAAGAGATACAAACATTCAATCGCATAACACAAGTTTTACCGTGGTTCACCCCCTCTTGGGCTACGTCCACAAAGATCTGGCTCTCAAGCTCTTTTATTATGGCAGTTCCAAAACTACAGCGCCGCACGCTTTACAACTCGTCCTCAGTTGGGTCGAGATCTATTATTAGGCGGACTAGATCACACCATGATCCTTAGCCTATGATCTAACCCTCAAGATCTACCCTTTTGACCCTCTACAACTCAACAACTTACCAGAATGGATCGCGTTATAGTAGTGTTACAGAATAGTTACTTCTTCTCATGCGAGTAACACTCCATAAGATTAGAAATTTTCTCTAGACCTCCTCGACATCTATTTATATGTATTCCTGGCTCATCATCCATTACAATGTATTACAAAAACCCCAACCCTAGCATCGTTAGGTCTTCCATGCATGCGCGTGTGCTGCTTTTCCTTCCAGCTGTAGCTTTCCTCTTACACTACTTTCTCTGAAAATAACCTTTCTTTCTGATTCGGCCTGCTTCCAACATGCCCCCAACATTGACATGTGGCTCATCCCGAGCCACCTAATCCTTGTGTGCTTCGTTGATCTCTCTTGTGATCGCTTGGAACTTCTTCGTGAGCTTCGTTGCTTGCGTTTGGGCCTGCACAGTCTTCTCCTTGAGTGCGTCCAATACCTGTATTGCAATCTCGTCGCTGACCATCCTTGCACACTTTGCTTGGGTTTGTGCCATATTCATTTTGGCTTCCTCTGCCTGTGTAATGATTTTTGTTGCTCGCTTATGGAGTGGTTCCATTTGAGCCTAGCGCTCCTTTTTCTCTGTCTGCGCAACTATGAGTTTTGCCTTCAGTTTCTTCATTTCCGACACTCCTTTGACGTGCTCCGTGATAGGCACTGTCTTCTTCCTTTGCTTGAGGTTCTGGATAGCCTCACTTATGCTTTCTCCTTCCTGGTCCCACTGTTGCACCTGTTGATCCTCTTCCAACTTCGTCTAGAGTTATGTTTCTCTCTTGAAGAAGTTAGTCGTCGCGTGAACTTGTCGCTCTATCTCCTTCAGCTACATTGTTGCCTCATGTTTCTTTTGCTTCTTCACCTCTGGTGGAGTGGTAGGTGTGAGCTGCTCCCAGAGGTGCTTGATCTCCTATTGGTATTGATCGATTTTCTACACAATCTAATCAATCTTCTCTGTTACTGTGAATTCGACCGTCTGCGCGTTCTTTGGAATTCTCTCATAGGCTATGACCAATTTTTGTTCCATCCCATTCACGTGGTCCTTCTTATATTTGGTCTCGAGCTTAGCTTGCTCGAGTACCAATTGCAGCACATCTTGATTGTCCTTTGTCTGTTGCAATTCCGCTGCATCTGTGCATGCGCGAGATTGTACCTCCTGTGTAACATTGACTTGCATTTTATACAAGGCCTTGGTTGGTATATGCTTCAATACCAACTGTATTTGAGCCAAGTCCTTTAGGGGTGTCTGCCCCACGATTTCATCCATGTGCAACATGCTGGGTGTGGCATGAAATGTCGAGCTCGGTTGTATTGTCGTCTGGATCCTGTCCTGCTTGCTTGATCCAACTTCACCTCCTATTGGTGATGTTGATGGGACCGTTCCTACACTGCTGTCGGCTTCCTACGCTTCTCTAAGCTACCTGAGGAGATGTTGAATGTGTGCCATCTCTTCCTCAATTTCATCCCTTTGGCGCACAACATTATGGAAATCCTCGACTATGCGATCCTGGATCATTTGGGCCACCTTGTCCACATCATCCTTGGTGATCGTGTATTCTGGGGGCGTTTTGTGTCCCTTCGCCTTCATGCACACCCCCCCCGTCTGGATGACTGGCCTCTTAGTCTGGAATTTCTCTTGTGGAGTATCACTTGATGTAGTTCCATGTGCTGCCTCAGCCTATTTTTTTTGTACCAACGACGCATGTGTTTTCTTCTTATTCCCCGTCTGGGCGCTTGTCTTGGATGTCCCCATTTTTTCTGTTGTGCCTTGTTCTGACCTGTCCTTGGTTTCTTGGGAAATGTTACTTCCTCCTCCTCTATCTCTGCGGGTATTTCTCGAATGAGGACTGGAATCCTCCAGTCATCTTCCCAATCCTTAATGGCCATCTCTATGTCCACCTCCTTGATGCAGTAGCGCAATTGTAGCCATTGATTGTCGGGATCTTTTCGTGCCTAGATCCACATCGCATGTCTAGTGGATTTGAAATTGGCTATGCCCTGATACTGTGTGATTGCTTCCGGTGTTACCCTTTAAGTGTTGGCGATGATGTCATGAATGTCGCTGAGATAGCCTTCGATTATGGTTGCATTCGTTTTTCTGTTCTTGGAGTTCGAAGCGGCTCTGAGCGGAAAGTATCACGCTCTGTGGTAGGGTTTGGGTCTGGTGGAAAAAAATGAATAATTCGGTTCCTTCCATTCGATCAAGGCTATCAGGATGAGTAGCCATGAATAATGGAATTATGTCCTCAGATCCTGTGCATCCTTGCAGTCGTCTAGGAACAAATTCAACAAATAAGAGGCCCAGTTGAGTGTGGTGCCCTCGACACATTGTGCTGCAGCTGTGACAACCCCGACCGAGACTTCTTCCTTGCGGCATTTCCTGAGTAATTTGAATGCTATAATTTTTATGGCCATTCTTGTCACGACGTCACTAATACGCCTGATGATGATTCCATGTGACCCCCTTTCGGTGGCATATTTATTCTTCATTTCCTCGGCTAGTGCTTTCTCCTTCGTTTTGTCCTCAAGGAACTACGCGAGATCCTCACCTTGTGATGCCAGCCTTGTTATGTATGCAATGAGATCTACGTCTATTGAGACGAGTTGTTCCAGCCACATATATCCTCCATGTGTAACTACGATCAACTACTTGACGCAGCTATTTGCATACTGGCCCCTCCCAAAGTGAGGAAGGTCCAAAAGGTCTAGAATCTCGTTTTTGGCCAGTCATGTTGCCCACTGGATTGGTTGGTTAATTGGTTCACCAAAGGGTCCTATACCCACAGTCTATAGGTAGACTTGCTTGGAGAACTCTAGGAACTTGTTTGTGTCCATCACATCATGGTCTGAGTACCTCAATTTCTCCACGTGGCCTAAAACATTTGTTGGTATACGTACCCCTTCCAGAATGTGTGGCAAGACAATGGTTGTGGTGGGTTGCCTGGGCGGTGACCTAGGTATCGTCTGCTTGCCCTTTTGCTGTGGTGGCTAGCTCAAGGTTCTGACCTCCATTGTTCATTCTTTGACATACTCCTCTGGTCGGCTAGTGACCTCTTCCACTGTTCTCTCCTATGGTTGTTCTGACGTGGTTGTTTATGAACTTTTTGGCACGACTGTTTCTTCCTGGTTTAGATCCGTTCCATTGACTCTTGGGGCTTCTTGAGGGTTTTCAGGATGCACTTGGTTGCCTACGTCCTCAACCTGTTGGCACTATCTCTCTTCTATCATATCAATGTCCATACCCATTGGTGTTGTCTGCTGGGTTTCCTCCATAATGGGTGTGGGGCTTAGTGGTGTTGTATCAGGCGATGAGATTTCGTCCACATTGACGACTTCTGAAGGCTGAGATGGTTATTGTTCGCTTCCCTCTGGCTGCGATTGTGCTCTTGCGCTGCTTTGAGGTTGTTTGGCGGTCTGGCTTAGTTCTCCCTGTTTGGGTTGTTCCATGGTGGTAAAGATGTCGTTCGCCAAGCTTAGTGGCCTTTGCAACCTATGCAACCTTCACTCTCTGCTTCGTATGCTCTATCGCTCTGTGCCTTTCCCGATTTCACAATAACCTTTCCGCTCCTACGTGCTTGCTTTGTGTTGGCGTCGTGTGAAGCTTGTCGGACACGTTATCGTGAGTGCGTTTTAATTGAACCGTCGGTTCCCATGTACTTGCCATTGATTTCCCTTGTCGTCGCTAGTTGGCACGATTAATGCGACGTCTCGTCAGTCGTTTCTGGCATTCAATTTTGATCACCGTCGTCAGTTGGTGCTTCTTTTATTGTATCCACCTTTCTCGTTGTTTCCCCTTTCTAATGATCGTTGGCCTTGTCTCCGTCGGGCTAACATTGCTGAGTGTGCGTGCTCATTCTCTTTTCGACGCACTATACCTCTGTTTTTATCTTTTGATGTCCGGCACAACGTGGCATTTTTTTTTTTAAGTGCTAAGGGGTCGACTGTCCCTATACAGCTTCAGTCGACTCCCATTGATCATCCCTCTGCGTTTTGTACCTCCTAATTCCTTCAACTATATAACTCCCCCATCTGTGACAGTTTTTACATCGTATGGTCCTAACTAGTGCATTCTCAGTTTTCCTGGATGCTGAAAGGATTTACTATCATACATCAACACTAAGTCTCCTTCCTTGAATTTTTTTCTCTTGATATGTCTGTCATGCCAAGCTTTGTCCCTTGCTTTCTGGACTTCTTGGTGGAACCCTGCTAGAATCCTATCTTCCTCCATGATCATCAGTGGTTTAGCCTATCCTGTATTGTGCCTCATTTTGTCATGTTTGTAATCGCTGCTACGCGCAGACTATGTACCAAAAATTATAGTGGCACCACTACTTCTTGTTCATATACCAATCTGAATGGCATTTGTCTTGTCAACTTCTTGCATGTGGTCCTGTATGCCCACAATACTGTTGGTATCTTTAGGTCCTAATCATCCCTATTAATGTTACAGATCTCTGTCAGTGGATTTTCAAGGATTTTGTTAAAGGCTTCCATTGTTCCATTTTCTTGGGGATGATATGGTGTACTCTTTTGATGATGAACTTCAAATTCCTCAGTCATAGCCTTAATAGTTCTGTTAATGAAGTGAGTGCCTTGGTCACTCATCAAAATCCTAGGGCAACCAAATCTAGTGATCACTTGTTAGAACAGGAAGTGTATTATTGTTTTTGCACTACAATCTTTGACTGGTGTTGCTTCCACCCATCTTGTCAGGTATTTTGTCATGGTGATAATGTACCTTGCTCATGTCCTTTTGGTTGGTGGGTTAATTGGTCCCACAAAATCTATTTCCCATTTATCGAATACCTGCAAAGTTACCTATGGTCATAGTGGCATCTCGTCCCTTCTATTCGGTTTACCAACCCTTTAACATACATCGCATTTCTGGTAGTACTCTTTTGAGTCTCTTTGAATGGTCGGCCACCATAGTCCTGCGCGCAATACCTTCTGCGCGGTAGCTTTGCCTGCGTAATGTCCTCCTGCTATTCCCTCATGGGCTTCTGCTAAAATTCTTGGTTTTTCATGTTCTATCACACGTCTTCTCAAAATGCTATTTGCGCCCATTTTGTATAAGTGTCCTGCAATCAACTGATATTCTGCAACCCAAACTACTAGGTTTTTCTTCTGCGCGGTGTTACATTCCTGTGGCGTAGTCCCTGTACTCAAGTACTAGATAATGTCTGTGAAGTATTCATCGACGATCTGGACTGAAAATAATTGTGCGTCTAGAAAGTTGTCCTCTAGATTTGTAGGTTCCTCCCCATTCGCGACCCTTGATAGGTGATCAGGTCATGCGTTCAACTTCCCTTGCTTGACTATTACTTCAAAATCAAACTCTTGAAACAACAGTAGCCATCTGCAAATTCTCCCCCCCAACACTGGCTTGTTGACTAGGTACTTGAGCACTTAATGGTCTTTGAACATCCTGAAATGTTTCCCCAATAAGTAATGTCTGAAATTCTGAAGCGCATAGACCATAACTAGGCCTTCCCTCTCTATAGTGTTGTAGTTTTGCTCTGATTCCAACAGTTTTATGCTAGCAAATTCTATAGGATGATCCAATTCTCATGTTCCTGGCTGCGCTAGAATAGCTCCAAGTGCTATGGCCAATGCATCTACATGTACGTGGAATGTCTTCTCCAAGTCTGGGAATACTAGTATTGTTGCGGTTAACATCTTTTCTTTTAGCCTATCCATGTCGTGTTGGCAATCTTCATTCCACTGGAACTTTGTGTCTTTCCTTAGCAATTTCTCCATTGGTGCGGTGATCTGCGCGTACCCTTTTATAAATTTTCTGTAGTATCTTATGTGGCCCAATGTGGCTTGCAGCTGGCACACTGATTTTGGTGGTGGTAAGTTCACAATTACTGCAATTGCAGGATCCACGATCAAACCTTGTCTGCATACTATGTGACCCAATAGAATTCCAAAGGGTGTTCCAAATATACATTTCTTAATGTTCAAGGATATTTGGCATTGCCTGCATCTTTCTAACATCGGCCTCAACACCTCTACATGATCCTTCAACAGGCTGTACACTATCCAATCATCCAAATATACCTCTAGAAACTGATGGA
Organism: Picea mariana; assembly: GCA_032191745.1. NCBI lineage: Eukaryota > Viridiplantae > Streptophyta > Pinopsida > Pinales > Pinaceae > Picea > Picea mariana. The sequence continues at coordinate 22,867 of JASDQU010684657.1, forward strand.
TGAATTCTTTGAAGGCAACAATGACTACTCTGGAGAAAATTGTTGGTGCATTTTTCAGTCCAAAAGGCATGACTGTGTACTGGTAGGATCCCCATTCTGTTGAAAAGGTAGTCTTGTGTCGATCTTCTGGTGCTATCTTGATTTGGTCATAGCCTGAGAATCCATCAGTGAATGAGTATGCTTCCTGGCCTCCCACATTTTCTAGGACTTCATCTGTAACGGGTGTAGGGAAGGGGTTGTTGATGATTGCAGCTATGTGAGACATTCTCCATCTTACAAACCTATGATATGTGGATCATTGCAGCTATGTGAGTCTTTATCTAGCTTACAAACCTGAGAGAAAGCCCCTAAGAAGGGTACGTGGTTCCTACCTGAGATAGAGCTGGAACGTAGAGATGACCTCCTCCATTCAGAGAGTTGAGAAGAACTCCAGATGATTATCCAGTGGGAAAGGAGATCTGTTGAGTCAGACGTGTCTGTGGTTGAGCACAAGGTAAACGTGTGAAATCCGAAAGTGTTGGGTGCATCATCACGTGAATAGAAATGAAGATGATGTATTAGCCTCCTCTGAGCAGTAGAGTTGACGAGAAACTCCAGATGATTCTCCTGTGTGAGGCAGTGGGAAAGAAGATCTGTAGAGTGGACATGCCTGTGAACGAGCACAAGTGAACGTGTGAACATCTGGTTCTTCTGTGTAATGTAGTGAGCCAGAGATATGGACATCCCTATGGATGTGCCCCTAGTGGATGAGCACTAGTGGGTGTATTAGATCCCTTGCTATATTGTTCAAGAGTCAGACTTGCCTGTAACCCTAATTGTATTGTAAAGGGTACAGGATGGCCCCACTTTAATGTGATTAGTAATAAATGTAAAAGATAATTAATCTGGTTAATATTAATTATATTATGAGCTAGTGAGGTCGGCCATGTTGTGCCAATAGACACTTTTGTTGACAGGTTCAGTCTAGTATAAGTAAAGATAAATTCCTCATTGAGGAATCATATATTTCAAGTGAGTTTGGAAATTTCAGTAAGTACACCTTCTTGGGAAAAGTGCACACCTCTCTTGGGCGCTAGTCTTCTAGGGTTTGAGCACCCTCTTGTGTGCTAGGTCTTTCTTGGTGGTGAAGGTATTTATCCTGAAGAATATAACAAAGGATTTGGCCGGGTTTTCTTCTCTTGTTGAGAAGGGTTTCCCAGGATACTTCTTGTGTTCTTGTGCATGGTGTTTCTCCTTGTGATCTTGGTTGTTGCAACATTATTGGTTATGGTTAAGTTAAATTCTACAATGAAATGAACTTCATGCTTAACGTTGCTTATAGAAAAATCAACATGGTATCAGAGCATAGGTCTTGAAAGAACCCATTGCACAAGCATCTACCAAGTCTCCTCTCTCTCTTTTGCAAAACCGTACGACCCTCCTAGGGTTTCCATAAATTTCGTACGACCTACCTCTTTGAGGAGTTTCAACACTTGTCACTTGGATGTTTAGGCTCAAAAGTGCATAGGAGTGTACAACCTCCTTCAACGCACCTCTAGCAAGATTCAGATTGCATTTCCAAGCATTTTGACTTTTTGGCCCTAGTGTTTCTGGGGTTTCGCTAATTTCTGCAGAAATTCCAGAATTAGGGTTTTTGCAACTCATTGAAGGAGCTCTTCAATTCACTAGTGTTCTCCTATATTTCAAAGGCTTATTATTGGCAGTCATAAGTCCAATAAAACCTAAAAGTGTTAGACTAGCCTAGGCGTTATGTTTTCTAGCCCAGTTGACGAGGGTTTGTGAAGAATCTAAAATTATGATGAACAAGAACTATGATAGAAGATAAGCTTGATGGATAAAGCAAATTCAAGTTCTTGGAAGACAAGACTTCGGAGGAAGGATTATTGTGGGTAATACAAAAGGGTGACACTGTGACTACCTTCTTCATGAAGATGTCAGGGGACAAGGATCAACTAGGTGCCATTGGAGAAATCATATCAGTACCCTCAGGTATGCATTTGTATATATATTATTTGTATCATTTCCATATGGGTAATTGCAGGAGGAAGGAACCTTTGCTGAAGTCATGGATCCAGAGGGATCTCAGTGCATCTAGAGGAACAACACACTGGAAGTGAAGACTCCAGGTTTGATTGTTGTAATTGCCATTCCTATAATCTATATTTCTAAATTTTGCTACATTACAAGTAGGGGTTGTAGCTGTGACAACAATCTTTAAATTGTTTTGATTCTAGAGATGTACTCATTGTTCTCCTTTAGGAGATATTCTTGTTTTGGTTCCTCTTGTCTTCATGTTCCATACAGGTTAATAACAAAGGAATATGTTTATCCTTCAGAGGGAGTCACTTGACTTAGAGGGGGTCAAAACTAATTGAGAAAGAGGACGAATAGAACCACCATTGAGGCAACCAAATAATGCATGATTAGAATCCTTCTATGATTCCATGGGTAGAATCATGCATGACACATTAGATGTTCATAACAAGAGACTTCACCGGACTTTGAAAAACATAACTCCCAAAGAAACCTGCATCGGAGTGAAGCCTTAGATTGAACACTTCAGGATATTTGGGTGCCCAGTGTATTTTCATGTACCCAAAGAGAAGAAGTCCAATCCAGACCCTTCATGAAGAAAGGATACATTTATGGGATAACATTGAATCTTCAAAGACATTCCAGATCTACATCCCTGGTCAGAGACAGATTGAGACAAGCAGAGATGTTGTCCTTGAATAAGAGATAGCCTTTCAAATATCCAGAGAATCTCAGATGGAGATTGAGAGTGAGACAATACCTTCTCCCCCTTCTGCAGTATAGAGGGAGGCAGACATTATTTCAGTTGATCAGTTGCTCCAATTGATATGTTCAGAGATATTGCGGTAGGGCATAAAAGGCCTAACTAGACTCACTCTACAAGAGGCAAAGAAACATACAAGCCTCTCAAGGCACATCCCA
>JASDQU010684659.1:11591-25710 GCA_032191745.1 Picea mariana
ATAAAGAAGCAATTTGTACCTTTGTGTATGTGGCACATTATGTAGATCAAAGAATTGCTCCATCTGAAGTATCCATGTGATTGGGTCCTTGCCATCAAACTTCATCAGGAAAGTGGTTGGTCTTCAACTCAAGGTTAGATTTTCTCCATTCTTGATTCATCTTCCTTGTGTCCTCATCATGAATTTCAGGGGATTCATTTTCACTTTCACGTGTCCTCTCTATTAGGAAATTTTGCAATCCTTCCATGATCTCCCTTTTTAAACCATCCATCTTAGTATCCATTATTTCCTCCAACTTAGCTTCCATTGAATCCATCATCCCTTGAAGTTCATATTTTGTTATTGTCTTCATTTGTAAATTATTTATGTCCCTACACATTTCTTCACCTTCATCAAGAGTCCAAGTAGGACTTTCTGGAGGCTTATTTGGTGTAGAAGTTCCATTTTTTGGTGGCATGTTGGCCAAGTATCACTTTAAACCTTGATTTTGAGGTGGTTCTACTAGACAATCTTTCTTTTGTTGTATCTTCAAAATTTCAGCCCTTCTGGCTATGAATTTTTTTTTTTGTAGTTCTCTAATATTTCTTCTCTGCAATTCCACGGGTCTGATCAAAATTGGATGTGCCAAGTGGAATTTATGGTAACTTCCCCACAACTTGTTGATTTTTTTGCCTTTCCAGGAGATCTCACTTGTATAGAGTTCCCCACACAAAATAATTGATATACAATTCTAAAAATTGTACAAGAAATACTACAGATTGTCCACTATCCAATGCAACTTGTCTCACTCAATTTTTATACTCGAGGAAGAATTTATGATTTTTTTACTTGGAACACCTTCTTGAGACTAGTCAATAGGACTAGTCAGATACCCTATATTCCACAAGGTGTATCTACAAATGTAATATGACCCAAAATATGAAATTTTTATCAAAGATACCTTTATACTTTCTGTGAATATCCTCCATATTTCAGAGTCTGAAAAGTTATAGAAAAAATTTCATAGCAAAAATTACGCAATGACTAAATTCAAGATGATTCCAGAACCCTATCTTACACCAGTTGTATCTCCGAAAGTATAAGGCCTCGGGAGATGAAATTATAACCCAACGTACCTTGATCTGTCTCCTAAATATCCTCCAAGGGGTTCCTTCTGAAACATCGTAGAAAAACCATTATAGCGAAAATTCCAAGGTGTCCCAGATGTAGCAGCGAAACCCCAAGACCTTGAGCTCTGATACCAAATGTTAAGAACCAAATATCAATATAGCATAGAAAAACATCAGAATAAGTACTCAATGCCTTGAAAAAGATAGAATTTCAAATAATAATCCTCTTCGATGGGGAAACCTCCTTATACACCACACAAATTTCCAAATACAAGATGATCCCAAATGAAAATGTCTCCTTGGTATATATAGGAGACTAGGAGGTACAATTATAACTAATGGACCCAAACCGACATAAATAAAATAACATTACTAATGTAATATGTCCCAATTAAAGGGTAATGTACCACTTGTTATCACCGAAATTTCATCCGCAACATTGCACGCAAATGGTTACAGAAATACAGCAATGCCAAACAACTATTAGTTCACCTGCAGCACCAAAATTCATTTACAAAAGGCAAAAACTATACAATTGGGAACAAATTGGCATGCCCTAACTCACTAAAGGAAGTTCACACATAGTGCGCGGACCAAAGAAGCCCGTAGAGCCCACAATGCACCATATGCGCGACTGTGTACAAGAAAATCTGCACACTCTTGTGAACTAGGCATTTATGGTTCTTGTCGGCCCCTCAATCACTTATGGACCAGCTCCCAACTTGATTTGACCTTCATATCTGAGCTAAATCTGAATGGGGGGTTGGTCAAGGACCAAAGGGTGCCCTAAAGGGCCCCTTGTTCACACTAAGAACCAGTTGAATATTTCCTTGAAGAAATGCTATAAATGGAGGCCATGGGTGCACTAGGAAATTAAGATGTTCATAGTATTGTTATTTGCCTCAATCCTCCCTTGAGAATGCTCTTTTCTCCTTGGAGCATTCTATCAACATTCCAATAGGTCATTCCACTCACCTCTTGAGGGAATAGGCATTGATTTCTTCATCATTTGCTTTCTTTTTTACCATTATAAGAAGAACTCTCCATTAGGGAACTCAAGAGCCCTCCCAAGGAGGAAGAGGGGACTCATAATTCATCATTTCTCTACGGTGTTTTTCCAACTAATATAGTTATCCATTGGTGGCATAATCTTGTTCATTGGTTTATTGTTTGTGGTTTATGCATTCTAGTTTCATTTCCTTAGTTATTTTTAGTTTGTTTACTTGTTTATTTCATGTTCTTGGTTTGTTTAACTCATGCACTAACCTCTGTCTTGTCTAGCAGGCCCAACTAAACATGCAAGTGCCCTTGATTTTCTCACCCGAGTGACGAAATGGACACAACATATTAGTGACCATATTGGGGAAAGGTATCAATTTCCACCCTATTTGGGCTTAGAGAGCACTTCTTTTTTATCCAGTTGTCTTGCAGGTACCAAAACAGTCCCTGTCAAGAGCTAGATTTCAATCTAGAGGAGGATAATTTCACTAAAAATCACCCCCCCCCCCTGACGCGTATCAGAACGTGCGCGGGTATTCCATCCCACATGAGCGAACTCAGCACACTATGCGCCCAAAAGGCTTCTTTGCTCTGCACATTTTGCACCCAAAAGTCTTATGTTCTCTCTGCATTTTGCACACTGTGCGCCCACTGTGCCTCTGTCTAAACTGTAACCCACGCACATTTCCAAAGTTTCAAAATTGTAAGAGTTTTTGTGATGATTTGAAGGCCCCTAGCCTTCAAAATATTTCTTTCATGACATTTGTAAATGCACTCCACTTAGACAATTTTCCATATGAAAGGTTAGCTAAACATAGGCACTTGGGGGGTAAAAAGAACAATATATTCTCCTCTTTTTCTTTGGTTTCCACATGGATGGCTTGTTTGTTTTGTAAAATATAAGTTGAGATCACTTGCTATCACATATAAAAATACTTGCATTTGGACTAGAAATCAACTTTGATCATTGATTATGCTCTTCTCTCACACCATAGAGCGATCTTGAGAATCAGAAAGGTGGTTAAGGGGACACATCATCTCCCTTAAAAAAAATATTTAGGAGAGGAAAAATCCCCCATGGGGCTCCTCTTATCTTGTTTTTGAAAACATCTTAAATTTGTAAGAGTCCATATGTACCCACATGTTGCAAACTTAGGATAGTTTCTTGAAATTTATTTCTTAGTTTACATCACTAGGGGAGTTTAAAGATCAAAGTAACGGGCCCATACATGCCCACATGCTTGCAATCTAGGATATTTTTTCAAGCTTTCTTAGTGTAAAGCACATTAGGGAGTTTAAAGGATTGGTAAGGACCCATATGTCCACATGCTAGTTCATTAGGGATTTTAAAATTACGCAAGGTTGTACCAACGACACTTAATAAGATAGGTAACAAAGATTTGTAAGGACCATAGGAAGTCCACATGTTGAAAATTCACACCTAACTTATCAAAATTTGGCACATTTTATCACTTTCTCACATACAAAGTCATTGCTCACTCACATAATTTCCATCTTGAATTGTGGAGGTTGAAGTAGGTTTTCTCCAAAGGAATTTTGAAATGTCCCACTATTTCTTGAAGAAATTATCCACGCCAACTTAATTCAAATGAGATTGGTTCACACCCCCAATCTCTCAGCCCACCACATCTAAAAAATTTCTAAAAACTCACTAAGTTTTCCTCCACAGGAGGTGCCAAAAGAATTTTTTTAGTCTAGGTAGGATCTCGGGGGTAGGCATCCAAATACCCCCCGTTATCCGGTTCTCACATTTTCAAACATTAGAAGTTGACAAATAGGGAACTTTAAAATCCTCCAAGTCAAGTGTTCCTACACCATAAGGCGGGGAGATACCCATGAAGGGTTGAAGGCCGAGGTCTGGTTGTTCTATGTGTCCCCCCTTGAGTCACCCATCTCTTGGAAGGGATCCAGCCAGTGACCCATTTCTGAGACCGAAAATCTAAATGTCTCACTTTGACCGAGGTACCTAGTGACCAAATTTAGGACATCTACCCAGGTGGAAATTGTGGGCTGCAATTGCACCTTGATCATATTTTGTGTGGCTATTAGGAAATATCGCCAACTCTTTCGGGATATGCACCCTCTACCCCTCATTATAACTAATTATTTCATCCTTCACCGGTTCCTCTTCTAGTGGCTTCAAACCCCACTATTGAGTGCTCTTGGAAGGTCGAGTGTTATTTGAGAGGAAGGACATACATCTTTTAGGACACGAGCATTTGCTTTATTTTTTCCCCCATGCAGACAAAATCCACCTATCCATATGCATGCTTATTTACAGTTGATTTATGTATGATGCTCATTTGATTACATACAATTATGAGTTATATTATGAAGGTCCACATTATACAACTCTCTTGTTCATTTATTGCTCTCATCACCATTTGCACACATTCACTTCTACTAGTCAGACATCATAGGGGACCCACATAATCCTCGTCGTTCCAGACGCTTGCAGAATCTCCCTCCTATTTTAGGAGTTCCTATTCTTTCCGACTCACCATCTCAACCATCTCACACCCCCGTGAGTGCCACCATTTTTGGATCATCATTTCTTAGTTCCACTTTACTTGGGTCCAATTCCAAAGGCCATCCATCCACTAGCTATCTTTCACAAGGAGGCGGGGAGGAAAGTTCTTCTCAAGGGAGAAGTACATCCCCACCAAATCCCCCTCAAGGGTTAGGTCCACTACCTTCTCACACCATGGTTGGGACTAATCCTCCACCACCACCCCCCATGCCATATTTGGCGTCTCTTAACATTCCCGATTTGAGTAAAATCACAAATGATCCTATTTTACATGACTCCACATGGCCCAATATGCCTACCAAACTACCTCAGATATTCCAAAATTTTAAGGAAAATCGTGGGAAGATCTCGCCAACCATGTCATGACCTTCCACTTATGGTGCTCTTCAAACATCATCATGAATGACTCCATCCTCTTAAGGTTATTTCAACAAACACTCACTGGTCCATCATCCAAATGGTATGTGGATGAAAAATCAAGATCCCACGTGACTTTTGAATCCTTGGCCAAAGCGTTTTTCCAACTACCAGTTCTTCATGACACTGGTTTAGAAATTATCTCCAAGTGCAAACAAACCTCAGCTATGCATATTTTCAACCACATCCACGAATGGCGTCAGCGACGTATTTTATGTAAAGCAGAAACCACCAAAGAACAACACCTCGATTGGTTTCTAAGATCACTCGTCTCTATACTTTCCAAAGATGTGGAATCCACCTTCCCCCAATCCAAAGAGGAAGCCATCAATAAGGCTCAATAGTTCAACCTCATTTATGCTCAATCAGGTTACTTATACACAGTATTACTTGATGCACCCAGACTTGTACCATTTGGCCAGGACAAACCTGGCATGTCCCACGCTGTGGATGGGTTGATCGGTACCACAACACACCAAAACCCGTACATCCAACCACCACCTATGTATGGTACACCCCAATATATTTCGACATATATAGGTCATCTTATTACCCTCCTCTCCCTTACCAATAGCCATATCTTGTTACTCCCCCTCCACCCATGACTGGACCCTTGCCAACACCCATGATGCGCCCGACCTCTCAACCAAGTTCAAGTTCCCCTTCTACCTCAGCATATAACCTGGGCACTAGTGAAAGCGCTTTACCTTCCTATGTTCCCTATGGATTGTTTCCACAAAACAATCTGTATTTCCCATTTCCTGGTCCTCCACATCTGGTTGCTCCTCCACATGGACAACCACACGTCGGCATTAACTTTGTTCATCCCTCTCTCATTCAACAACTTCATACTTTTGAATAGTTGAATATGGAAAATCCGGCCCATTAGTCAAATAATGCCAAGAAGAAAGGAAAAAACTGAAACAATAATAACCCAGGACTAAGGGGAAATAACCCCAAACAAAACCAACCTGCTGGGGGAAACTAGAATCAAGGTAACCAGAACCCCCAAGGGGACAATAACAACAAACGCCAAGGGAGGAAAAACAACAACAACCTTCGTACAAACTTCCCTTGCACTCTTTTCAGTGAGAATGGACATTATACCCACCATTTCCCCCAAATTGTTGACTTTAAATGGATGAAATAATCCATGAACGCACCACATCCTCCAGCGTCGCCTGCCCCTCAATAGGCCCTACAACAGTATTTGCAATAACCACCCTCGGTCGTGTTGAAAAACCCTATTCCACACTAAGGTGTGATGAATACCCAACATGAGGTACATCATGCCCCACCACAAATGGAACAATATCAAAACCCAGGGCCCATCCACCCTAGAAATCCAGTGGATCGCAATATCCTCCTCATTAGTGAAGAAGAAATTCTTCTGCAAACGTGTGGTCGTCAATACAGTGCGCCCCCTAAATATACTCCCACCACTTCGGAAGCATATCTAGATACATATATACAACCCTTGATGATTCCATGCCCTAACACTGAACCCCCCATTCGTATCCCTCGCATTATGTTACGACGGAATGTCAACAACCCTCAGGTTAAGCCAGCACACAATTACCGTATGGTCGATAACTTGGCCCAATCTCTTGTATCCATGTCTGTATTGGAGGTCCTCCAAACCTATCCAACTCAATATAAATCCTTACTTTCCACCTTGGGGGAAGTCGACCTAGTTGATACTAGACTCATCACATTTTATCTAGATAGTAGAGAACCTCGTCTCCCTGCTCTAGTATCTTTCCAAATACCATTCAAGATTCGGAACATCACAATTCATCGGTGTATCATTGATGAAGGTTCATCCACATGCATTATGTCCAAAAATGTATGGAAAAAACTTGGCTCCCTGAGCTAATACCATCTGCCATCACTTTACGAGCTTATGATGGTCGACCATCATCCCCTGAAGCGATATTTCAAAATGTCCTCGTCAAACTCAGGGGAAAAACCATCATCATCGACATTGAGCTTATCGACACCCCACTCGATTACAATATCTTGTTTGGATGTACCTACATGCACACTATGAAGGCAGTAGCCTCTTCTTTATTTGGAACGATGATGTTCCCCCATAATGGAAAAATCATCACCATCGAACAAATTACACATTATGAGCCTAACCATTCCGCCAACATCGATAACATCTTGCCTCTTGTTCACACTAGTTCTGATGCTTATTCACTCATTAACATGGGCCATGAATTTTCAACGATCCATCCTTGCTGGGGGCATACCATGGAGCACCACCTCTAATACACCCTTCAGCACAAGTGTGTGTCATATATTCTAATGGAACTAACATCAGATACACCATCCCTCCCATTGAGGCCTCTCCTCACCTCGACGTCCCACCAGTTGAATAAATTTTACCTCTGGGTTCTCTTGAGAACCCTACTACACCACTTATCCCTGATTTCCCTCTCCCCAGGGGAAAATCCTGGTTTGGGAGACAATCCCCCAAGCCATCACTCAAATAACCTTCTTTTACCCCCCACCAGGAGTACAAGCCTTTCAGGTAGCCGCAACACTTACCCTTCCCAACATGGTACTCGCCATCCTTGTATGGTATCTACACCCACCCGTGATGGTTCCTCAACCATATCTCCCTCCTTAGTCAGAGGGAATCCCGATGCATATTCCAGTACTAACTATGGTCACACCACCTTCACCCCCAAATTCCATTACCACTGCCACAGCTAGGGGTAAATGGAAGAAGAAAGAGCCCATCATTCCACTTCCTCCTCGAGTTCAACCTCCTTGTGCACTCTGCGAAAGAGAGGGACACCCCATCAATAGATGTCCTTCTGTTCCCAAGTTATGCAATCTGATCCAACTTCCTCGAGAAACCACATCACTCGCAGCTTCACCAAGTGCATCTAGTACTACAAAAACTTCCCCCACTACAGGAAGTAAAGGGCTGCGAACCAACTTTGCTTGCGCCATTTATTTACAATATGGCCACTACACTCATCATTGCCTAGCTCTACCTTAGTTTCTCCAAACACTAATGGAAGTATGCCAAACCTTTCAGCAAGATCCCTCTCCACCACCACTTTAAGGTAACCACATCATCGACATCCATTATGTCTCTACCTCAGTCCTCGAATAGATGAGGTTCCCTTGTGCTCTCTATGACTCACTTTCTCATTTCACATACCAGTGTCCTCGGATCATTGAATACATGCATCGTCAATTAACCCTTATTCAAAATCATTCGACCACCTTACCTCATGTGATGCAAGTTACTCCCCCTATCTCTTCTCCAGATATTGTTCATATCTCCTCCCCCAAACCTGAGTCACTTATCACCCCTCAATGTTTCATGGATTAATTGTTTGAGGATATTCCCCCAAATCCTCCCAATTCTCTGTTTCATTTCCCACAGGAAATCTTACCCCCTACCATAGTTTATCCTCCACAGTGTTTGGACATTTGGTTTACATCAAGCAAGCCATCACAACATGGTTACGATGTCCCCTCTACATCTTCGCCACTTGAGGACAATCACACTGTGACAGTCACCCATGTCACCTTCATGGATCCCCTGTATTCTCGCATTTTTCACTGCGATGAAGATATCTTGGAGGAACTCACTACCCTCGATTTCCCATGGAATGTGCTCCATCACCGAGTGTTTTTTCTCTCATAGGACACCTTTGACCTTCCTAGAAAAGCCTCCATATGTGCAATCAAAACCAAGGATGATATTCCGTCAGGGAATATAGATTGGTTCAACAACCCTATCCCTACCCCAAATGCTTTTGAGGAAGGCAACATGGCCAACATTTCCCGCACTATCAAAATCGACATTTCCATCAAACCAAGAATGTAAAAGAAATCACCATTGGCGTTGCATGCTCCCCTGAAGAACTCGCAGTTTACAAATATCTCTTTCAGGAATACTGGGATATTTTTTCCTAGTCATATACAGAGATGCCCATCCTCGATCCTTCTATAGTCGAACATCGTATCGACACATGGCCAGATATCGCCCCAATCTGTCAAAAGTAGCGCCCACTTTACCCATCCAAAGATGTGGCTATCAAAGCCGAAATTGACAAGTTACGTTTCGTTGGGTTCATTTACCCCATTGCGTATACCTCATGGGTTTTCAACCCCGTCCCTGTTAACAAAAAAACAGGGCACTATTCACGTCTACACCGAATTTCATGATCTCAACCATGTTTTTCCCAAAGACAACTTCCCAACCCCTTTCATCGACCAAATTATCGATGATTGTTCCAGCCATGAGGCCTTGTCCTTCATGGATGGGTTCTCCAGCTACAATAAAATCCAAATCCATCCAGCAGATCAGTATAAAACCACTTTTACTACCGCATCAAGTACGTTTTCTTATCGCGTCATGCCTTTTGGTCTCAAAAACGTAGGTTCTATGTTCCAATGGGCCATGACTTATGTGTTCCATGATGTTTCTCACATCATCGTCACTTAATTGGATGACCTCACTGCCAGATCCAAGAAACGAACTCAACATTTAGATGACTTACAAGTTGTATTTCAACAATGTCGCCAATACAATATCCTCTTGAACCCCCTCAAGTGTGTATTTTGCATCACCGTCGAATGCCTTCTTGGGTTCATTGTCTCTCAACACGCCATCACAGTGGACCCCCTCAAGGTCCAAGCTATCACTGAAATTCCACCACCTAGGAATTTTCACCAAATGCAGAGCCTACAAGGCAAAGCCAACTTTTTACGATGCTTTGTCCTAGATTATGCCACTCGCGCACATGGTTTCCTTCGCTTACTACATCATGATATCCCATTTCGATGGGATGAACATGCCCAAGCCACTTTTGATTATTTAAAAGAAACACTATCCAACACCCCTTTGATTAGTCCTCTAGACTATGATCGTGATTACATCCTCTACTTATCAGCCTCAGCCATCTCAGTAGCAGGAGTCCTCATCCAACTAGGGGATGATGGGCAGGAACATGCCATTTACTACATCAATAAAAAAAAATTAGGACCACCCCTGAAATATAATCATGATGAGAAACTATCCCTCATAGTTGTCCTCACAGTTCAAAAACTATGTCACTATATCCTGCTTCGCACTACCAAAGTTGTAGCAGATTCTAACCCCATGCAGTACTTGCTCAGTTGACAATAGATTAATGGAAAATTTTCCCGATGGATCGTCATCCTTTAGGAATACGAACTAGATTTATCAACTCCCAAAAGAAAGAAAGCAATCGTTATCACCGAACTCATTACGGCATTTCCCTCAAACACTAAAGGTTCACCTGTCAATACAGATTTCCCCGACGAACACCTCTTCTTCATCCCCTTGGATGACCCCTGGTATGGAGACCTCCTCATCTACCTTCAGACACAGAAGTTTGGGTCTCATCTCTCTCAAGATGATCATCGACACATTCTCCATCAGGCCCCTCAGTACCTCCTCATCGGCGACATCTTGTACCGACATGGGGTCAACACCATAACTTCGTCGATGTATGACCATCGATGAAGCAGACAGAGTCTTGAACGATTTCCATAGCAGCACTTGCGGTGGCCACCTCTCAGGTATGTCCACTGCCCAAAAAATCATTCGAGCAGGATACTTCTGGCCCACGCTGTTTCATGACTACATCCACGTTGTCAAGTGATGTGAAAAATACCATCTCTATGCAAACAAAGCACGAGTGCCACCATCTCTTCTACATCCAGTCATCACTGTCGTCCCCTTCGAAAAATGGGGCATAGACTTCATTACTTGCAATCCTCCATCTAGTAATGGACACAAGTACATCATCGTGGTAGTCGATTACTTTAACAAATGGGTCGAAGCCATGCCTACCTTCAACAATATCGCTAACACAGCAGTGTGTTTCTTCTTCAACCACATAATTACCCATTTTGGAATTCCACTACAATTAGTCTATGATCCATTTCCCGAGCCTCTGTTTCCCGATCCATATTCAACCATGGGATCATGGTCCCACCATATACACAGTCACATTCCCCAGGTCACCATCTAAACTTGGCCACGGGGGAGCATTTTTCTCACGTCACGTCCAGGTACACATGCTCATATTCAAAATTATCAAATAATTTTTTATATGTTCTTTATCTTCATATATTGTTCATGTCAGGTATTTGGTTTTCATGTGTGCAGGTACTTGGTCATCACAAGCAGCACATCCCCTTCAGGTATATGTTCAGCACAGGCATGTAATCATTCCCTTTCAATATCAATTGCATCTCCCAATCATACCCTATGAAATTCACCCTTAGGTTCCCTCCATCCGGCTCTACAGTACTATCACCTCTGCTACATTTTGGTACTGTCACCCAGTAGCACTCTCCCCCACATGAGTTTTTCCATTCATAGTCCCCCTTGGTACTTTGACACTCATGTTGTTTTCACCCCCTAGGGATGGGAGTCTTGATAGTCTGACACATTTCTGAGAATAAGCCACATACTCCTTCTCATCATTTTTCTATCTTTCCCAATGGACTCCCAGGTTATCTCATCTTGGTTCTATTTGACTGCCCCTCTATAGTATCTTAACCCTCCATTTCATCCACAATCATTTTTCCCATCTGTAGATTGTCCTCCATTCATTTACCTCATATAGAAACCCACCCATGGGGCCCCCACCCTCCACCAATTCTCTTCGCAACTTGTGCCCTCACAAGCCAAGCCATATTGCATTGGGGCACCTGTTTCTGTATATGTACACTCATCCCAAATTACTATTTATTTATTGGGTAAACTGTAAAAATCCTTTATTTCCATCATTTACTTATCTTTTTGTCGTCACCCTTGATGACCTTCTTTTCCTGGAAATGCAACCCATGTCACCCTTGGTTTGGGAATCCACTCTCATTTTCTCATTATGACATCATTCATAAACCCCGAGTATCCCAAAATCCATGTACCCTTGATCTCTGAGTTTTTCCACTTTGTCACACCTCTGCCACAATTTAACCCCATGTCTAGTCGTCCCCCTGACACTAGATACAATTTTACGGTTGTTTCCAATCATCATTAAAACACACCCCCAACCAAGGGTATTCTTGAGTCTCACTACTTCTTGGCTTCGTTCATGTTCCCTATCGGTTCTTGATCTTATCTCGTGGACTTCATGAATCCCTTTGCTTATCGGCATCGTGTCTCCCTTTTTGTTGACATCAGCACAGTTTCGATAAGGGATACAGTATCTTGACTCTCATTACCTTTACAATGAGGAGCCTTGGATGAAAAAGAGAGAACCATCATTTATCTTTGATTTTGTTGACCCCCATAACATTCGACTTCAAAAAGATCTCATGTTATGATGGGTCTTACTATATGACTGTTGCAGTTGTTTTTATACCAGTCGAAGACCTCTGAATTTGTTAGGCCATCAATTCCTATGAGTTATTGACACTTCTTGCAGGCATCCTTGCCTATTTTTAGAGTATGTTCACCATTCATAATTGTAATCTGTCTTTATCAAATCTCCCCGGAGGGAACTGCAGTTATCTACATTAGCATACAACTTCAGTTATTTTCTTACATTTTGAGTTACATGACACAAGCATGGGGCATGCCTGCCTCATTTGTATATATATATTTTTTTTCTCCCTAGAGAAAGGTTTGGGTCCCATAGTTTCCCCTCTCCCTTCAATGGATCTCTCTTACAGTTCCTCTCAGCACTCTTCATTACAATGGCACTCTCAGTATAAGAAAAATTGATGTATTTCGGCTATACGTATTCTCTTAACCTCACACATCAAGGGGGCATCTATTATCACTGAAATTTCATCCGCAACATTGCACGCAAATGGTTACAGAAATATAGCAATTCCAAACAACTATTAGTTCACCTGTAGCGCCAAAATTCATTTCAAAAAGGCAAAAACTATACAATTGGGAAAAAATTTACATGCACTAACTCACTAAAGGAAGCGTGTGCATAGTGCGCGGGCCAAAGAAGCTTGTAGACCGCACAATGTGTGATTGTGTACAAGAAAATTCATGCACTCTTGTGAACGGTGCATTTATGGTTCTTGTTGGCCCCTCAACCACTTATGGACCAACTCCCAACTTTATTTGACCTTCATATCTAAGCTAAATCTGAATGGGGGGTTGGTCAAGGACCAAAGGGTGCCCTAAAGGGCCCCTTGTTCACACTAAGAACCAATTGAATATTTCCTTGAAGAAATGGTATAAATGGAGGCCATGGGTGCACTAAGAAATTAAGATTTTCATAGTATTGTTATGTTGCCTCAATCCTCCCTTGAGAATCATTTTTTCTCCTTGGAGCATTCTAGCAACATTCCAATAGGCCATTCCACTCTCATGTTGAGGGAATAAGCATTGATTTCTTCATCATTTGCTTTATTTTTTACCATTGTAAGAAGATCTCTCCATTAGGTAACTCAAGAGCCCTCTCAAGGAGGAAGAGGGGACTCATAAGTCCTCATTGATCTATGGTGTTTTTACAACTATTATAGTTATCCATTGGTGGAATAATCTTGGTCATTGGTTTATTGTTTATGGTTCTAAAAGTTTCTTATGCATTCTAGTTTTATTTCCTTGGTTGTTTTTAGTTTTTTACTTGTTTATTTCATATGCTTGGCTTGTTTATCTCATGCACTAACCTCTGTCTTGTCTATCAAGCCCAAATAGGCATGCAAGTGCCCTTGTTTTTCTCACCCAAGTGATGATGCGAACACAACACCACTATTTAGGGCTTAACAACAATTGTCAAATTAGTCTTCATCTGATGAGCTCTCACAATGAACTCAAACCCATCCTTGAAAATATGATACTTGTTATGTTCCATGTATAAAATGGCCTTCCTGTCATACAAGTATGGACTTCACAAAACCATCCATCAAATGTCAAGTGGAACCATGTCTAACTCTACTTCATCAATGAAACTAGATGTGATCGCAAACCATAACTTACATTGCTTAGTTACATGTACCTGAGCATTATCACAAATCCAACCCATTGGATATGGTCTCGAATGAGGCCTAGTTTCCAATCCCAAATTCTGAA
>JASDQU010684660.1:0-17781 GCA_032191745.1 Picea mariana
AAACTATTGATTATTTCTCATATATTGTGCATGGTGTATTGTGGTGTATTGGTGTAACTCTTATACTATTGTTCATTTCTCATTGGATATAATTGAATGGTTTAAGTATAAGTTGAAAAAGGTTTTAAATTGTACTTGATACTGATTCACCCCCCTCTCAGTATCAACACATACATCCCGCCAAATCACAAAGAAAAAAGAAAGGGGAGGTTAGCACTTGCATAAACCATTTTCGTTGCACGGGGGGTAACCCACGGGCTGTCGAGGCGACAGTCGCGGGTACCCGCGGGCTATCCTTGGACAGCCCGCGTTTTACTAGGGCCCACCCCTTGGAGGGCGACGACCACCCCCAAAACGCGCCTAAAAACAATAAAAGAAGTATTAAAATGCAATATGGGGAAGTTTGTACTTACTTGGTCCAAGCAGAAGTTTGTTTGGTCCACTGTAGCTCCCAGAATCACGATATCTGGCAAAGGGGGTCTTTTGGCTCCAGAGTCAATTTCCAAATCAGCAATGGTGATAATGAGCTGCCAGCTTCTATTTATAGACTTTTTGGCCACTTTTTGTCACCCTTTTGGCCCCTTTTATCAGTTTCTTTAAACCAAAAACCATTTTGGGTGGTTCCGGAGTTATATGGAAGGGGTTTGATCAGGTATTGGGACACTTTTCATTGAGTTTCAGAAAAAAAAAATAAAAAAAAAATACATAAGGACGGTCCATAATTTTTTTTTCAAAAATCAACCTGAGCATATAGGGTAGGATTTCATCCCTACTGTTGCATCTCGTTGCCTTTTGTTTTTACGATATAGGATCGATCCCATCTGGTTGTGCCACTGAACCGTCATATCTGCTCTAGAAGTGTTGCAACTGGGTGGTAGATCTTACCAAAACATGGATTCCCTAGGTAGTTCCTGGTTGCATTATGGTGTCCATGCTGTTTCTGACAACATAGTAGGCTCGGGAGTCTGTATAGTCTTTCTTGAATATGAGTTTGAGCCCCATTCGCACGGGTCTTTTTCACTCTTTGTCTTACCCTCCGGACTCCCAAAACATAACAGGTCTCCTTTTAAGCCTTTTTCAGACCCTCTAAACATGAAAAGATTGCCGAGCGATCTTGTGACCCTTCACGCTCGTTAAACTGAAATTTGAAGTCACGTCTGTCCGGCGGTAGTTTACCCCTTTTTCGGTCCGGNTTGCATTATGGTGTCCATGCTGTTTCTGACAACATAGTAGGCTCGGGAGTCTGTATAGTCTTTCTTGAATATGAGTTTGAGCCCCATTCGCACGGGTCTTTTTCACTCTTTGTCTTACCCTCCGGACTCCCAAAACATAACGGGTCTCCTTTTAAGCCTTTTTCAGACCCTCTAAACATGAAAAGATTGCCGAGCGATCTTGTGACCCTTCACGCTCGTTAAACTGAAATTTGAAGTCACGTCTGTCCGGCGGTAGTTTACCCCTTTTTCGGTCCGGACGGTCAACTGTACGAACAAAGGCATACTCTATCGAATTCCGATTCTTTAGAAGAGTATCCTCAGGTATAATTTTATTCCTTTTTCAGGCCTGAGGGACTAAATTTATGAAAAAGAAACCCCCCCAGAGTCCATAGTTAAGCTCTTTTCAGACTCCCTAAAATTGAAAAGATTGCCGAGTGACCTTATTCTTTCACACTCGTTAAAATGGTTCAGAAGAATATTCCTGACGGAGTCCATAGTTAAGCTTTTTTCATACTCCTTAAAATTGAAAAAATAGCCGAGTGATCTTGTCCTTGTCACACTCGTTAAAATGGTTTTGAATTGACGTCTAGTCGGTGCTAGTTTACCCCTTTTTCGAACCGACTAGACTATTGACGAAAAGGGTACCCCAATGGAGTTTCCTTTTATGATTTTTCAGACTCTCTAAATATGAAAAACACCGAGCTTCCCTTCTCTGGGCTCGTTAAACTTACATCGAAGGACGTTACCATTGTGTGTTCTATCAACCGCATTTGCAACCTTTACCCATCAGCCTAGTAACAGTTTGCGTCTGCGTTTTAACACCTTTGGCCACTGGAGGATTTTTTTGAGCATCATTTCCTAGAACATCAGTCTTGTCCTTGTGCCTTGAACTTGTATGTTTGCGATGCTCGTTCCTCCCTTGTAACGTAATATTCCCTTATTCGTTTTTCCAAATCAACAAAAAGAACAAAAAAAATCAAATATACCCCAAAAAGAGGATGGGAAAAGTATTTTCTTTATTGGAACCATTATGAGTCGCCCTTGGATAAAGCACATCTGTCTGTTTGATTCATTAGACTATGGGATTTAGTACGGCCTTAGGTAGCTTTGCTCGCTATATTGAGTTGTGTCCTCCACCGTTTGGTTACTCTTCCAAATATATGGAGAGTTTGCATTGCCTCCTGCTTCGTAGACTT
The DNA here is from genome assembly GCA_032191745.1 of Picea mariana. Lineage (NCBI taxonomy): Eukaryota > Viridiplantae > Streptophyta > Pinopsida > Pinales > Pinaceae > Picea > Picea mariana. The sequence continues at coordinate 2,411 of JASDQU010684660.1, forward strand.
ATGATTAACAGATATGCTGCCTGAGTCTTATCACTTGTCATGCTATTGTCCAAGGGAGGTTTGTTACTTAGCCTGATTCAGCCCCTCTGCAATATGTCTCTTGTTCGTATACCCGGCCATCCTGAACATCCAATCAAGTCTTTGTTAGAAATCACTGAAGCCTTCAGTCCGATCATCAAGATTATCAAGTCCAAAACCGACGAGCCGTCGAAGACCTCTGGGTAGTGCAGTCGTACACTCATATTACACTCCTACCCGAGCTTAGAAGATTTTTAAGTTGTTGCTCGAGCTCTGAAGTACATCCATCAGGCCAAATCAGCTTCTGAGATATGGATACTTTCTTTGTATATCTTTCTGATTTCGAGATGTAGCTCCGCTATGTATTGTTCGCGGCTACTCTTTATAGTTATTGATATGGATATACAATGTATTTGATTGGTAGCCATGGTTCTAATTTATCCCGAGCATGGGTATGCCCACCTCGGTGAGACATTTGATATTTTTTGCAGACGACGCCTCCTGATTCCTGATTCGTGGGCTCACTCATTCAACATATCAGTACAGATTGGTAAAGAATTGGTAATGTATTTCGGCCATCAGATGCTCTTCTGACCTCACACATTAGGGGGCATCTGTTATAACCCTAAATTGCACTATCCTTGCTCAACTGGAATCAGGCCAACTCATTGCCCTTCATTGCCAAATCCATGCTAAAAAAACTCCTCAAAAACCTCTTAAAACAAGTAGCCCGCGCCCTAACCTATCACTGGGCGCTGGTGAACGCTGGCAGGCCTTATACAGCACGTGTTGGAATGCGGGCTGGCCCACTACAGCAAGCGTTTACCTAACAAAGAAAAAAATCAGGAAAGTTTCCACTGGGACGAGAAGCTTTTTGTCAGTTAACTGGAACTCCCAGCCATGCATGGCCAAGAGTTTGCCTAAAACCCTAGCTCCTTCTAGCCTATAAAAGGAGGGGTAGGGGTACTATTCAAGGGAGGAAAATCATAGCAAAGAAACTCTGCCAAATTGCCGAATCCGTTTTGTCCCAACCCTTTAGCCTTTCTTCAAGCTTTAGGAGAATTCAAGCAAAGCAGTTGGAGGACAAAGAAGAGGAGGAGCCCAGGATCAGGATCGAGGAACGGTGGCCGGTCTCTANCCCTAGCTCCTTCTAGCCTATAAAAGGAGGGGTAGGGGTACTATTCAAGGGAGGAAAATCATAGCAAAGAAACTCTGCCAAATTGCCGAATCCGTTTTGTCCCAACCCTTTAGCCTTTCTTCAAGCTTTAGGAGAATTCAAGGAAAGCAGTTGGAGGACAAAGAAGAGGAGGAGCCCAGGATCAGGATCGAGGAACGGTGGCCGGTCTCTATAATCATTGTAAGTTGGTTCATATTGAGATTAATGAAAAAGATACTTTTCCCGTCCCAAAATACATGAGTTTTATCTACGTTATTTGATTTGTGATTAATCTCTAACCCTCTAGTAGAACAATAGCATGCATGCATAGTTTTGTCTTGATTGTAGGATCGCTTTTTGGAAGGAGCAGCCGCAGAAGCAAGGAGATAAAGCTCAACGGAGGATCTACACCAACCGTCGATAAAGAGGTTAGTTGGTTATTCCCTTGTTTGATTGTGAAAAGGGGTTTTAGATTGGGGTAGAAGGTTAAAAGTTATTTCTGAAGGGTCATGATCTGCATGCAAGTTTAAATCCCTAGCTTGCTAGTCCATAGGGTAGAATAACCCCACAACAAGGGGGTTCCACAGGAGAAGGAGGAATAACCCCTGGCATGGTAGAGTTTGTATCAACGAGAAAAATACAGGCATCATCGGATTTACACGCAAGCAGGAGAGTAGGATCGACTGATAATGACATCAAATCGACCACTTGGGTTTCCTTCTTGAAGGGGAGAATGGGGTCAATGGGTGGAAACCTGTCGACCACTTGGGTGTCACTCTCTAACAGGAGAGTAGGATTGACTGAGGATGGGATCGAATCAACCACTTGGATTTCACTCTCTAATGGGAGAGAGGGATCGACCGAGGATGGGATCGGATCGACCACTTTGTCAACTAGTTCAACTAAGGACGTGACTATATTGATTACATGATCAACCAGATTGACCGACGAAGGGGATAGATTGATCATTCCATCAACTACAGGTGGGTCCAGAGTAAGCTTGCGATAAGAAGCTAGAAGTTGAGGTTGTGAAACAATCATGTCTTCTAGGAATTTCAAGGATTCTTCCATATGAGGGAAAAGATGAGTTAGATGACACCCTTTGCATAAAATACATGGGAACTTGGCTCTACTTTTCTTCTTCCCAACTATATCATGACTCGTCGATGGGAGGTCATCAACATGTTGTTCAGAGGCTAACGACATGGGTTGGTGAGGGTGTGTAGACCATTCTTTTATATCCTTGAATAGACCAGGGCAATCCTTAAGAAGATGGATACCCTTACAAAGCCTGCAAGGGTTCTTGGGTTTATGAGTTGTTTGGGTGATTTTGACATTATCAACACTCCCAGCACGATCAAAAGTAACCGGTTTCTTTCCAACACATCTGGCAGTGGTTGGAAGTGTGGATCCTTACTTATTTTTCATCTTCTTATTCTTCCTTTTCTTCTTCTTCTTATCTACCAAGTTACTAGCCTCAAAGCTTTCACTCGACGAAGAAGATGAAATGGAAGAAGACCTTTCAAGTGGAGAAGGTGAAGAAGATCTTACTAATGAAGAAGGTGAAGGATCAACATGAGGTTTATGTTATTGGGGGGAAGTGCTTACAACAGAATCACTAGCTGCATTATGGATTACCTGAGTGGAAAAAAACCATACCGGTAATTCAATTGTGAGACCTGGAAGGCTCAAAGTAGAAATGTGAGGAGGACCAATGTTTCCATAAGAAATAAAAACAAAAGGTTCCCCTAGAGAAGAGGTTCCTTCATTGGTCATTTTGAGAACTGACACCATTAAAACAAAGATCCAACCTAGAGTTTGCTAGGGAAAACAAACAAAACATGCTAAAAATCTAGGAAGCAAGCAAACAAACAAAACCTTGTCACAATGAGCACACTAGTTGGCGATGAATCCAATGTCGTGGGAACAAAGTAAGAAGGTGTTGAGATATAGTGGGTGGAAAATTTATTTTGATGACCTGCTTAATGGACTTACACCCTGGTGCAAGCTCCCACACATAATCGTGGGTATACCCTCCAAGGAGCCTGAGTGGGTTTGGCCAACATCGATTCCAGGTACCATGAAGACTTACCCCTCCACAACCACCTTATGTAAAGAACCTAGAGAGATAGGCCACTAAGGTTACCAACTACAACAGTGATGCCTGGGGAAATAGTCGACAGTCCGATCCACGTGCAAAGGCAGGGTATCTAGCTCGAAATCAACTTGAAAGGCTTCCACTCATCCTTGTGGGTATACCTTCAAGCGACCCCCATAATACACACAATCTCTACACCAAGACCAACAAAGCAGGGTGAGTACCTCTGCTAGTCTCAATGCGACCTCGTGATTGACCCTTGTGTTAGAAGGGCTTCCTAGGACAGAATGTAGCAAGTGGATTTCACCGCTCCCTGATGCAAGATTCTATGTTTGTTTGTAGCTTTGGAAAGTTATCTTTCACACCTATTCCAAAGCCCTACAACTAATCTAATGTAGGTTTGCTACCAGAAAATATAAAAATGTCTAATCAATTTTTATAAGCGCTTTATTTTATGGATATTGTTACTCAAGAGGAAAATGGTGTGGACAATATGGTGTTTTGATCGACTCGAAAGTTATGCAAAGAGATGAAGATGTAATATTTTCATTTCTATGAAAGCTATGCTACGAGAAGGAAAAAACCTTTATCATTCCCAGATGCACAATGTCCCAAAATTTATTAAACTCATCAATATCAAGATTCACAAGAAATGAGCAAAAGAGACTGTACACTAATGCACGATTCATGCCCCCCCCAAGAATCATGCAATTTCACTACTTCAAATGCAAGGAAGCTCCCAATCTAATATAAGGCAAGAAATTACAATTTTTTGTTTCAAAGAGACACTAAAACAAATAGCAAATCACTTCAAAACAAAACAACCCAAACTAAATTTATCTTTTAACACAATTTATTCAGAAAAATAAGTATTCTTTCACTAAACAATTCTAAAGAAAAATGATTCTTTGTAACTGAAATACACTCAAATCAAGAGACCAAATCTTTCAAAATCCAACAAAGAAAAAATAAGGCAAAGACGGCTGAAAGCAGATTCAAATTTTGTTAAGCAGACTGTAATCAGACCCAACAAATCACCCCAGAACCATGTCACAGATTTGGGCAAGGAAAACCACCAAATTTTTTTTTTTCATTATCGTCGCAGGCTGGAAGCCTAACGCAATACATAGATCCTTGATCGCCATAGTCCAGATATGGGTAGGGTGCGGAAATCCCAATTCGCCGCACTGTCCCTCAAAGAAGGGTGCAGAAATCAAACAAAAATGGAAAAAATTAAAAATTAAGAAGGTTTTCCAGTGAAGTTCAACAGTCAGAGAGTCAAGATGGATCTCCCAGTGACTCAGAAAACATAAACCAAGCAATCAAAGCAAGAAAACAAGGAAAACTAGGAAAACATTCCGTGCCCCAGTGGAGTCGCCAATTTTGTTATCGGGCTATTTGTTAGGTGCGGACACAAATAAATTCCCCTAGCTTCACTACGAAATTAGAACAAAACAAGACAGTACACTACTCTTTCCCTAGATTCGATTATCAGATGAGAAATGGATTTAGAACATACCTTTTAAATATTGAAGATCCAACTTCTCTAATGCAATCCAAGTTCTGTCACGAGGTTTATGAGAAATATCTGCAAATAAACACAAGCCAACGAATACAAGAATAACAGAGTCTATTTGATATGAAACTATGTACGTGATCAATGAATCGTACAATATAAACAAATAACATTCATATAGGAAACAAAAGTATATCTGTATTAAAGAATGTGGAATAAAGATACAACTAGATTCCTTGATGTCGTCAGGTTCCTTCCAATAGTTCCTTGCTTCCCACACACTTCTTTCTCCAATGGATTCTGAGACTGTGTATCTGATAGCTACTCACAATCTATCTTGGCAAAACAATGCTCAAATCCAACATAAATTTCCCAAGCTCAATCCAACTCAATCAAGCTAACTTTATCCATGAGAATTCCTCTCCTTTTATAAGCTGAAGAGGATAAGGTGAGGAGGTTAGGATGATCCCACTAAATCATGAAAGTGAGTAAGATCCAAACCATTCAGAAGTCACCTCACCATAGAAGCTTCTCCTTCCAGAAGCATTGAGAAGATGATCATTTTTCCCACGTACGAAGGCTGTCGCACCCTAGCTATAGTGTAGTTTGTGAAAACTTCTCACTCAAGCTATAGAGCAAGGTGCGAAAATCATGCATTTCTGCACCTTACGGATATCCTCCAAAATAGGGTTTTTACAGAGGAAAACACAACTTATTGTCTCAAGAAAAGTTCTTCTCCCTTCTTTCTTTAGGAATTCAGGCTACTAACCCCTCTGAAGGCAACAAATAGGTTTACATCATTAACATTCATAGGGATGAATAAAATAATGTGTAACAGGGAGATGACTAAAACTGGTCACGATACTGCTATAATCAAACCTACATTACAACAACATAACAACCCTCAACTAGATCCTCCATGCCTAAGTGTTTTAGCACGGTTTTAACAAAGAGATGAAAAGAAGCTGACTTCTATTAACATTAAAGTCTCAAATTTGATACATAACTAGATAATAATTCTAGCATCAAAAAATTACAAAATAGGGAGCTCTTCTCAACCAGTTGACCTTAACAAAATATCAAAACTTCCTATATATACTAAAAATGATGCAACCACCAAGAAAGTGATCGGACCCCTGCATTCAAAGTTTCCAGTTAGCTCCTACTCTGTTAGCCTGTGCAAACATTATTTTTTTAGATGTGAGCCCAACTTAGTTATGTCCTTTGCAGGAAAATCCGTCCCTCAGGAAACTTCAGATTGACAATCTCCCCCCCACTACCATTCTCAGTATGATTTCCATTTATTGGGTGAGACGAGGTCTCAACTATTACCCCCATTTCCATTAACTACCTTCATCGGGATTGAGACGAGGCCCGACATCGATGAATGTTCCATGTGGTGCCCATGACTTCTTCGAGTCAATATTGATGCCTCTAGGCCATGCAGATCTTCTTCTGTGACCAATACAGGCACTTTCGGCCTTTGGCACAACTCCTCTCCATCGCTCCATCCTACATGCGAGCTCGGGCTATAACTTGGCACTCATATCCAAAGTCGCTTCGGGATTTCATCTTTCAGGAGTCTTCACTCCACTTGATTCCAAATATCTCGATGCCCAAACTTGCGAAATGGCCTTATTCAGATCAATAGTCGGACTTGCTTTGAATTTGATGGCCACGATTGCTTCCTTAAAAACCCTAGTCACCAGCCACTCAATAGGCGCTTACCTTTATTTATGGCCCCACTTTCCATATGACCTCGAGCCATGACCCAGTGCTTATCTTCAAAGTGCTTTGGGGTTTCTCTTTTCAGGACTTTGAAAGATAGCTCCCTTAAAAACTTTTGATTTGTGAAACTGCGAATCTGCTGATTTGACGCCAAGTGTTCCTCTGAATTGAACGATCCAGATTAATTTCGGCACTTTGGGAGCTTGGGACTTCGACATTTTGGGACTTTTAGCATTTTGGGGATTCCGAAGATGCCACTTCCAAGATCGACGGCTCTTGTCGATTTGAGATCAACGGTCCATAATTACTTTAGGAGTTTGGGCCTCGTCTCTTCGAGATTTTCATGCACTTCTTGCTTCAAAACTCCCAAAGCTCACTTCCCTGAACAATTGGATTGGATGCCACCTGTCCCCCTCAATATGAATGACTCATTCTCTCTCTGGGCATTGGGACTTTAGACCTTTTTCCCTGGCGCTATAATTCGTGTGATTTTGACATTTCGAAAGCTCGTGAGCCACTGATCTGAACTACTCTTGGAATCTTCGCCGCTGAAATATTAAAACTGCTTACTTCTTTTAAGCCCGAAATGGGCTACTTTGAATGTTTCACTTTGTGTCCATGGCTATGGCCTGCGTGAACAAGGATTTGGACTATTGGCTATGGGTTGGGAAAACAGGGAGACCAGTGACTGTAAAAAGGAGACGAGTGTTCATCCTTGGAGAAAAACAGAGGGGCTTGGGGCCACGATTTCTTTCAGGTAAGTTATTAAGGGAAACCAGGGCACACAAATGAACAAGGGAAAACAAAAAATGATTTATCGACCGAAGGGGGAATAACTTCAAGACTCGGCCTGCGAAAAGGAGAGAGATAGGGGAAAGATACATTCTCAGGTATCCTAAAAAAACCCATACGACTCTTGACAAACCTATGTGATAACATGACCTTCAATTTCTTTGGATGGTGGCATTCCAGAGGAGGCATGAACATGTAGAAAGGTAAACTGTTCATTTTTGAAGACTTTCGGTTGTGAAATATTTGTCCATATTGATAAAGAAAATAGAGAAAATATTGAATCAAAATTCAAGAAGTGTACATTTATTGGATACAGTGTTAATGATTTTGGTTATCACTTATGGGATTATGAAAATTACAAAATCATTGTTAAAATATTGTAACTGCAAAGAGTATTCTATTTATTATTGAGTTATTATTCATCTGATCAATCCTCTTTTGTGTTTGATCATGTCGGGCACTGTAATTGACCAAATCCCCTTTTGCGGATTGTTCAAACCCTAATTGTATTATGAAAATTAAGAAGTCATCCCCCAGGCCTAATTAAAGTGGTTTTAACCACTAAGAAGACAAGTCGACCCTGCCTAGTGAAGAGACATCTTTCCAGCACCTGCCAGCTTGTATAAATAAAGGAAGCGAGTGCCTCATTTTGTACACTCATTCATTCACTCATTCATTCATCAACTGCGCAAGTTTGGAAGCCACAGCTGGGAGAAGAAGGAAGAGAGAGGTACATTTCTCAATGTTTGATATTCTCTAGTTTTTTTGGTTTATTGTCTTGGCATTGTATTGGCTATCTATATTAAGGATTTTTTCGCTTGGTTTTCTCCCCCATGAGGGTTCCCAGAATAAATGTTGTGTATCTTGTGATTGTGTTTCTCTCAGTGATCCTACCTATGTTATTGTTATCTAGTAAATTGAAAAGAAACCTAATAATAGCTCAAAAATTAACACGGTATCAGAGCTAAGATGAAGAGAGCACCTTTCATTGGATAAGAAAAAACGTCATTGTTGTTGTACAATAAAATTAGGGATTTTGTTGGAGAGGAATTTTTGCCTAAAAACCATTTAGAAAAGTGCACCATACCCTAGTGAATCTTTTGGCAGCTTGAGCGCACCTTTTCAGTGGACAGAGCCTCTAGAAAGTCAAACCCTAGTTTTTGACTGGTACTAGAGAACCATAAAACCAGAAGTACTAGAAAACCAGAAAAAACCAGGAAACCAAAACCAGTACCAAAAGTACTAGTCCAGATTTCCGCAGTTCAAGTTTCAAGGGGAAAAACTTGAAATTTTTGACATCTAACAACTACAACAAACTCATCTCAGCCCAGTGCATCTAGTCCCTAGATTATAATTTCAGAATTTGAAGTTTGAAAAATTACGGTTTCCTTGTAAAACCCTAAGTTGCAGTTGCAGTTTCAATATCAGTTGCAATACCAATTGCAGTCACCCTTGAATTTTTTAAAATGGTTGGTAAGTATTACCATTGCTACCAGATGGTGCCATTACCTGCAAATACTATCAAAGGCATGTACTCACATATGTTTAAATTGTTAAGCTTTAAATGGTATTTACAGGAGAAGGGATCTCTTTCCATAGATCTAGAAAAATCTCAGATCCAACACATTTAGAGGAATAATGCAACCTAGGTTTGATTATTATGATATGCATCTATTTGTTATGACATTATTTTGATCTAGGTTGCATGTTGAAGCTATGACCATCATACTAACCTTTGGTCAAAATTAAAGTCAAAGTATTAGATTGATTAAAGTTGAGATCATAGAGTTTATTCTCTAACCCAACCTTCTGTTAAGATAACATATTGTCTTAGTACCAAAGACATGTTGAAGAAAGCACTTGTCATCTTGAGTGAAGGAGACTTGGATGAAAAGAAACACACTCATTCTTGAGGACAAGGCTCTTGGTTTCAGGTTTGATTAATTAAGTTGATAAGATTCAAAGTTGCACATGACAAGTTGATAACTACCCCTTTACAAGTAAACACTATATTTGAGGTAGCAGTATTTGAAAAATATTATACTTGGTAGCATGTTAGGATATTGAGATAAATGCTTAATGTAATCATTTGCCAGATACAACTAACATCTCCTCTAAGATAAAATTCTTGTGTTGGTTCTAGACTACCATGGAGGAATGCTTGATCACAACACTAGAAGAGTGTTGATCTCATTTCATATTGTATTTCTTACATTTAATCTTTGTTTCAGGAAGTGTTGTGGGTGGGAAATCCCTCCTATGTACTAGCACTAAAGGTTTTATCATGCATGCAGAAATGACCTAAAGATTCTTACTTGTTACCATCATCCCATGCCTAAACCCCATTACTCATATGTAAATACAAGGCTCAAGAGATTAAGTTGACGTACCTTATTCTTCGTGTTTGATGTCGATCCCTTTTCGTGCTTGGTCATTCTTTGACTGCAACTCTCTCCCAATGCTGACCTGCATTCACTAAAGAAAAACAAAGAACTCTACATGCATTTGATCTATGAACTAACGGGTTAGAGATTTAATCAATCATACAATCAATATCTCAATAATGAAAATCTCATATGGCGAGACGAGAAAAGAAATTATTTTATTAACTTCACAATGATACCTTACAATGATAAAGTCGGCTACTGCTCCTCGATCCTGGTCCTGGTCTCTTCTTCCACTGTCTTCCAACTACTTTTCTCTACACTTCTCTTTGCACAAGGATTGCTAAAGGTTGGGATAAAGGGAATGCTTAATCGAGTATATTTTCTTTACTATGATTCTCCTCCTTTCAAATGGGACCCCTACCCCTTCTTTTATAGGTTATAAGGAGCTAGGTATTTGGTTGAATGACCGATCATGCATGGCCGAAATGTTTAGTTAACTTACCCAAAGCTGTGTGTTCTGTTAGCAACTTTCCTTTTTTCGTGCTTTTTTAGGTACACGCGGGCTGTCTTGGGTCAGCTAGCATGTACACGTGTGCAGTAATGGAGTAGGGCATGTGGGACTTTATAAAAGGGGCTTTTAAGAAGAGTTGTTCAACAATGTTTTGGCAAAGAAGGAATCTGATATGGCATGATGCCAGGTAAGCATTTTTGGTGAAAATTAGGGTTATAACAGGAAGGTCACAAGTGATAGCTCTAAAGGAGATACTGCGATGATTATTCATGCTACTATTTTATTACTATTATAAAAATAGAATTATTCTTTCTTGATGTTTTATTGACCAAGTTCCATGTCACAGGTGATAACCCTGAGGAAGCTATAGTGAAGGTTGCAGAAGGAAACAGATTAGATGAGACATGAAAAATATTATGTACATGACCATATACATCCATGTACCAAAGAAGATGATGAAGAAGATATTTTTGAGATCCATAGTATCTCATATGGAGATTGATTGTAAGGAGCAAAAGGCTCCAAAGATGACCGAACATTAGAACAATAACTCACAGTAGACTCATTCAAAGGATAATGAAGCCACCTTGATAGGAAGAAGAATCTGTTTGAAGTATGACTCAACTTTTCATATATAGACTTCACATTAAACACCAAGTATATCCTGTAAGAGATGATGAAATCCTTGTAGACTCAGAAGAAATCAAGAACGGAGTGATCTTGATCTCAAAAAGGTTCAGATGAAGAGACATCTTCCAGGACTGGGAGAAAGATGCTATGAGAATACTAGATCGTAACTTCAAAGACTCCTAGGAGATATGAAATCTCCTGGAATATTCCCTTGTTTCAATGACAAAGAAGGAAGCTAGTAAAAAAGACTAGTGTATGGATTTTTCATGAGACTAGAAGAAAAGTCAATATTGACTTCCAGTATTGATATAACAGATCAAGCATGTTGCATATGTACAAAGTATGATGTGTGTCCAGAGGATTCTCCTAGCAAGAGGGAGAATACTATGATGAGACACTTGTTGAGCAACTGAGAGGGGGAGTGAATCAGTTGTCATCGTGCTTAAACAATTATGCTTCTTCCAAAATCTTTACAAGGCACTCAATGATGATCACAATAATGCAGAGAAATAAACAAAGGCACATTCAACATCAGTCACATATATGAGAAAGATAGAGATAGATAATTCCCGAGGAAACCCATACAGGGTAAAAACCTCTTTTTCTTTATATGATAAGTATTATCTACATTCTTTACATTATCATACATATGAGCACCAACTCATTGTGAGGCTACAACCTCTGTTTTTCAAGCTGCAACTTGCTGAGAGCACCAACTCTCTATTTTTTCTAGCACCTACTAGAAGGAAGCACCAACCCCCTAGTTTCTCTAGCACCAACTAGAAGGAAGCACCAACTCCATGGTTTCTCTAGCACCAACTAGAAGGAAGCACCAACTCCCTGTGTTCAAGCATCCACTTGAACATTTGAGGACACCAATCCTCCCTAGCACCTCCCAACCACCTTGAATAATAAATTCTTTGTTATTGAAACTTGTTACAGCGATATAAAATTATTCAATGGCTTACCGACCCTGTTGTTGTTTTGTTACGCTGCTCTGCCCTGTCTGCATCAATGTCTTCTGCATGCCCCTTGCACTTTCTGTTCTTCTGCCTTTTATACTCTTTGCACCATATCCCTTCAATGCAACCTTCCTCTACTATGCATTTCAACTCCTGCGCTCTGCTTCCTTACTCACACTTGAATCCTCCTGCACAGTGACAACTCCCCTCTCTTATTTCTTTTGCATTCTTATAGTCTCTGTTGTCTTTGTGCATGCAATCTTCGCAATGCCTCTGCATGCTCACTCCACGCCAAATTCCTTCACAACTTGAGTGCTCTGTCTGATCATCATCGTGACTCTTCAGCTTCTCTGGCAGTTTGAGACTCTTCGTCTTCTCTGTGACAGTCGAGCTCACCCTCTCTGTTTCAGTTACAGGCCTCAATGCCCATCTAGCTGTCAATCGCCTCCATGAACATATTCACCCCTCTTGAAGATTCCCAGAGGCTCTTCACCTTCTCTGTCAATCATCCCCAAGTGCCTTCGAGTCCTCTGGCTGAAAACATCAGTGGTTTCTGGCAGTTATACTATGTCGTGCTACAGTATCCCTCCGATCTTGTTCAAATTCACCTGCACCGTTGGATTGATTCCATGGGATCTTACATTCATTTCAACATTTCGGTATTCGACAATTCGGAATTTTTGTGACCATGTGTCTCAACATCCCCAGTCGCGATCCCCGAAAACGAGCTTGGTTGCTTTAGCTCTTTCCTCCATCTCTCGCTGATGTGACCAAGGGCTGTGACCATAACCTTATGCATAAGGTGCTTTCACGATTTCAAATTTTTTAGTCTGGAGATGAGGCATATCGACTCTCCAAGTTGCGATCCCCAATACCCCAAAATGGTGTGGGATCAATGGTCCCGATCAACACTTGATCTGATGGTTTAGATCATTTCGCGATTTCGCATATCGCGATTTCGACATTCCTGTGGTGAATGTTCTTGTCACTTCCAAATCCTGATCCACGAAACTCCGTAAAGAAGTCGTATCAACGGTCCATATCACATCTTGATCTGACGGTTGCAATTACGTCGCGATTTTGCATATCGCGATATCAGGTAATATTCTTTGACATCTTCAACACTCGATCCTCGAAACCCCGAAAGGGACTTAGATCAATGGTCCAGATTCTATCTTGATTCAATGGCTGCGATTAAGTCACTATTTTGCATATCGCGAAATCAGGATTCCTGTGGATGATATTACTTGACATCTCCAACTCTTGATCCCCGAAACTTCGACATNACTCGATCCTCGAAACCCCGAAAGGGACTTAGATCAATGGTCCAGATTCTATCTTGATTCAATGGCTGCGATTAAGTCACTATTTTGCATATCGCGAAATCAGGATTCCTGTGGATGATATTACTTGACATCTCCAACTCTTGATCCCCGAAACTCCGACATGGTGTAAATCTGCTGACGTCACATGTGTTGAATAACTGCCACGTGTCACCCTGATTTGTGACTTACATGTGCTTGGAATGTTGAATTAGTCTGACACTTGTCATTACCTGGTTGTGCCACATGTTCCTAGCTGACGTGGTTTGCTGATGTGAGTCGGATCGACGGTCCAGATGTGATCTTGATTCAAAAGCTACGATTAAATCGCAATATCGCATATCACGATTTCGACATTCTTGTTGCATTGTTTTCTTTGCCTCTCCATGTCCCGATTCACRAAACTTTGAAATGGACTGAGATCAACGGTCCATACCTGATCTTGGTTTGACAGCTCAGATTATGTTGCGATTTCGCAAGGTTAGGGAACCCTGTTCCTTTGACTCTCTAGTCAACGAAATGACGGTCTATCCCCACGTGTCTTACCCATAAATGGACGGTCCTCTTTCTTTCGAGATTTTGTGAGCCCTCTACTCCTTGCTCTTTAAAGAACATGTAGTTTCTCCTCGATCCAATAGTGGTCAGACCCTACGCTCGGATCTAACACCTGAGATATATCCTCCATATCTGCGCGCTCCTCTTGTCTACATTAAGATTTGACGGTTATCGGGAATTCGGGATGGGATCTAAAGATCACTAACGCTTCTCCTCCTGAGCATACTTTGTCCTTGTTTTTCCTTCACTGCATACTCTGGTTTTTCCATCAATGACAAGCGCATACTGCCTGTAAAGCATGCCAGCCATCCTCTGCACTATCTCTTCTGATCTTATCGAGCTTGCTCTGCAGCGTCTTCCCAAACTACTTCTAATGCCTGTCTGTTACATTCTTCCTATACTCATGCCATCTTCACTATTGTACTTGCCATCAATGACAAGCATACGCTACATGTTAAACATTTACCAACAATCTCCCCCTTTGGCATTGATGGAAACTAAGGCATCCGAACTCTTTTCTCCCCCTTTGACATCAATGTCAAAGAAGAGACATGCTCCCCCTGAGATATTGCAGTAATTTTAGGAGGCATTATATATTCAAACAATACAAAACTCCCCCTAACAAGATGGACTCTTTTAGGTGTGAAACGAAATGACACCTAGCTTCTGTCTGAGATATTCAAACGGTGTCTTGGTTAGGGGTTTTGTAAAGATGTCTACAATTTGTTTTGTAGTGGGAATGTAATGGACCTGAACAATCTGATTGGTGACCTGCTCTCTTAGAAAATGATATTTTATGGGAATATGTTTGGTCTTGGAGTGGAAGACAGGATTTTTAGACACACTGATGGCACTAGTGTTATCACAATGAATTGGGATCGGTGCAATGTATTTTACCTCTAAGTCTGCAAGTGTCTGAATCATCCATAATACCTGAGTGCAACAGGTAGCAACATCAATGTACTTTGCCTCTGTGGTTGATAAAGAAATGGAACCTTGCTTTTTACTAAGCCAGGCTACTAAGGAGTCACCCAAGAAGAATGCTCCTCCACTGGTGCTTTTTCTCTCATCAACACATTTTCCCCAATCTGCATTTGAATAAGCAGTCAACTGAAGATTTTGATTTCTGGGATACCATAGACCATAAGTCATTGTTTCTTTTAAGTACCTAAATATCCTTTTGACAGCTTGCAAATGACTCTTTTTGGGTGCAACTTGATATCTTCCCACCATTCCTATAGCATGCATTATGTCTGGGCNAGATGCTGTGATGTACAACATGCTTCCTATCATTGATCGATATGAGCTTTGATCAACATCAGGTGAATCATCATCCTTGCTTAATTTACATCTAGTTACCATAGGTGTACCCACAGGTTTAGAATCTTCCATTTGAAACCTTTTCAACATTTCTCTTAGATATTTTTCTTGAGAAATGAACATCCCTTTGGGCCTCTGAGTAATTTGTAGACCAAGGAAAAATGACAGTTCTCCTATCATAGACATTTCAAATTCAGACACCATGGCAGAAGCAAACCATTGTACTAGTGAATCCTTATTACATCCAAAGATGATGTCATCTACATAGACCAGTACGATGAGCAAATCATTATCCTCTACCTTAATATACAGATTGCTGTCAACTGTTCCTCTCTTGAACCCTTTGTCTTTGAGATACGTATCTAGTCTGTGATAC